>CM046037.1:19641010-19703610 GCA_025215565.1 Flaveria ramosissima | reverse complement strand
TACGCATCCCGACAGTTGAACGGTTCATGAGGTCAAAGTATCCTACTCATGACTTGGAGCTAGCAGCCGTGGTCTTTGCATTAAAAATTTGGAGGCACTACCTCTACGGGACGAAGTGCACCATATTCACTGACCACAAGAGTCTGAAGTACTTCTTTGAGCAGAAGGATTTGAACATGAGGCAAAGGCGGTGGTTGGAACTTATAAAGGATTATGATTGTGAGATCCACTACCATCCGGGCAAGGCCAACGTGGTGGCCGATGCCTTAGCCGGAAAGAGAGGGCCCGAGCCGATTCGGGTGAAAGCCTATCAGTTGATCATGACCTCCGAGTGATGAGGCTGGTAAAGAGTTTCAAGATGAGGCACTGAAAGAAGATCATCTTAACTCTGAAGAATGAGAGGTCTGGTTGGAGAATTGGTGAAAAAAACGCTCGGTGTTAGAACCCGATTCGATCGTGTGTGGATTCATCGTTTTGGGGATCTACGGGTGAAGATTATGGATGAAGCTCACAAGACTCGGACTCGTTCATCCTGGTGCCACAAAGATGTACCATGATATGAAGAAAGATTATTGGTGGCCGGGTATGAAGCGCGAGTGGTGGAGTATGTGAGTAAGTGCCTTACTTGGCTTACAGGTGAAGGCCGAGCACCAAAAGCCGTATGGGAAGATACAACCTTGGATATACCGGAATGGAAGTGGGAGCACATCACCATGGATTTCATACAAAGCTGCCGCGTACCCCGAAGGGTATGATGCCATATGGGTGATAGTTGACCGTTTGACGAGAGTGCTCACTTCCTACCGATCCGCGAGGACATATTCATCTGAGAGGTTGGCTGATCTGTTCGTCAAGGAAATTGTGACTCGTCATGGTGTGCCGGTTGTCTATTGTGTCGGATCGCGACACCGGTTTACATCTAAATTCTGGAAGAAGTTCCACGATGCTATGGGGACGAGGTTACACATCAGCACGGCTTATCATCCCCAGACTGATGGTCAGTCAGAAAGGACCATCAGACGCTGGAAGACATGCTTCGGCATGTGTGATTGATTTTGGTGGAAGTTGGGATGACCACTTACCGTTAGCTGAATTCTCATACAACAACAGTTATCACGCCAGCATTGGCATGCCTCCATATGAGATGCTATACGGTAGGAGATGCAGAACACCCGTTTGTTGGGGTGATATTGGTCAGAAGGAATTGGGACGCGTCGAGGTAATCGAGGCTACGACTAAGAAGCTTGAGAAGATCAAAGCCTTCATGAAGGCAGCCAAAGATAGACAGAAGTCGTATGCTGACAAAACGGCGCAGGCCGATTGAGTTCCAGGTGGGTGACCGGGTTATGTGAAGGTCTCACCTTGGAAGGGTATCATTCGCTCCGAAAGCGGGGCAAGTTGAGCCCAAGGTATATAGGCCCTTTCCGAATCATTGCTCGAGTAGGAGAGGTAGCCTATAGACTGGAGTTGCCATATGAGTTAAGTGGAATTCACCCGACATTCCATGTATCTCATCTAAGGAAGTGCTTAGCAGATGAAGATATGATTGTCCCATGGAAGATATCGAGGTAGATGAACGGCTCAATTATGTGGAGCAACCAGTGGCAATCATCGACCGAAAGGAGAAAAGGCTAAGGAATAAAGTGGTTCCTCTAGTGCGTGTACAGTGGAAGCACAGGAAGGGATCCGAGTCAACGTGGGAGACTGAGGAAGAAATGAGACAAACATTATCCACGTTTGTTCGGGAATGACAGGTTTCGGGGACGAAACCTATTTAAGGGGGGTGGACTTGTAACACCAGGGAAATTTATTATTTTGAAGCCGACGAAGAAAGAAAAGAAAAAAAGTCTAAAGTCGAGGGACCAAACTTGCCAACGAAGAAAAGTTGGGAGGTGTGGTGGTATGTGTAGGGAGAGGGAGCCCACTCTCCCCACACACTCCAAATATTCAGCTCACAAAGAAGAGAGAAGAGAGAAAAGAGGAGAAAAGGGAGAAAAGTGGTGTTTCGGGTGATTCGGGTGTCCAAATCCGTCGAGTAGCAAGCCAAATCGAAGCTCTTGACTTTGTGCTTGATTGTGTGAGTTCTAGGACCCCACTTTTACTGTTTTCAACGATTTGGGGCTGGAAAGTGTGCAAACCCGTTTTAAGTGTGTGTGTGTTTGACCCATTTGGGTGTGATGTGTATGATGTGTTTAGAGTATGATTTCGGGCTTGTGTGTGCTTGTATGGTGTTAAGGTATGCATTCCTAAGGTCCAGGAGGGTTGATTTAGGCTTAGAATGGGTTTGGGTGAGCTTGGAGGCGAAAATGGCAGATTGGGTTCGGATGAAACTCCATTCTGCATCAGCTAGGGCTAGGCGACCGAATGAAGGCCATACGGCCGAATGAGGGCGATTGAAGGTCATTCGCACGATTGGGGCTCATTCGCACGACTGGGAGTCCAGTCGCATGAGGGTTGTACGACTGAGGGTTCAGTCGCATAGATGCTTAGTCGCATGAGTCCATTCGCATGAGGTTAGTCGCATAGGTGCCCATTCGCAGTAATCCCATTCGCACAAGGTCCATACGCACGATTGGATGTTCATTCGCATAGATGTTCATCCGCAGTCCATGATGTTCAGTCGCATGGAGGCCATGCGACTGGTCCATACACCCGAATAGGGCTGTTGCACTCGAATGAATGTGTAGTTTGACTTCTGGCCTTCGGGGAAAGGTGCAGATGTAAGTTTGGACGTAAGGTAACCCGTAAGATCATGTAAGAGGATGGTTATGGCCTTAGAGTGCATGTAGGGCATGATGTTGATGACGTTGATGATGTTGCATGTTTATGCATATTATGAATGTATGATGTTGCCCTGTATGATGATGATGAATGCGTATGATATGTTCCTTATTATGATGTATGATTACCTTTCTTATGGCTTTACGTATTATGACGAATGAAATGAAGTATTATGTAACGTAAAGTGGAAAGAGATGACACGTCTTGCATGCATCGGATAACGGGTCCTTCTTCGTGATTGACCATTATGTGGAACCTCTACCGCTTACCCTTAGTACTGTGGCATACGTTTAGCTGTTCATTTATTGACTTCGGCCAATGGCTATGACCGTCGTTATCATTATACTGTGGCATACGTTTAGCTGTTCATTTATTGACTTCGGCCCAGTAGCTAAGACTGATTGGTTAAAACCCCAGTACCGTGGCATACGTTTAGCTGTTCATTTATTGACTTCGGCCCGGTAGCTGTGACTAATTGGGGTGTAGCATATGGTATTGGTATGGATGATGTCCGATGCGCAAGTAAGTTAAAAGGAACGAACGAACGAATGAATGAATGAAGAAGATAATAATGATATTATCTATGCGTACGTATGATGTGTGATCACGTTAAAGTAACGAATGGTTTTTATATGAAAGTAAAGTATGTTTTATTATTAAACTAGAACTCACTCAGCAACGCTGACTTCTATTGCATTTTCCAGTTGGCAGGTAAATGATTGCTGAGGATGGCACGGCAAGGCTACTCGGCTCTTTTGGGATGGCATCCAATTATATAGCTTTTGTGTTGTAATGCAAACATGAATTTTGTAACCGGATAATGATGTATTATTTGGCAAAAGTAATTATAATGAAACGTGATGTCATTTTGAATGTTTCCGCTACAATGATTTCTTAATGTAATGTAAATTTTATATTTATGAGCGATGAATGACCAACTGTAAGCGTCCCGGGAACAGGGCCTTACAATAGTATTGTTTAATATTTCCATAGCTAAACTAGCCAATAGTTTATTCTTGAGAAATGGGACTTTTAAAGCGCACAAACAATAACATATGAACACATAAAGGTCTAGAATTGCATTTTGAATATCACATAAATATGAACAATTATGTTTTCCCCAACTGAAATCATAAAACTATAAAATGAGGCTGTGGAAACTCATCTTGAGGGTCGGATGTGTAGTTCGGGATTTCTTGATTCGGTTGTGGCTGCTAATCTTAGATGACAACCACACCGAAACAACCGACACTACTCCAATTACATCATCATTGCCCTCGAATTTCATTAAAACTAAACACGAAAGCAAAAACAAAGGCAGCAAAACTATATGGCTAACAACAAATCTTGCAATGAATGTTTGTCTCAGATGAGATAAAGCTTGTCATCATCGACAACCATAGCATCGCCTACAGACACCAAAATGAGAACAACAAACCATCAACAAGTCTCAGATGAGAAAGTCCCCATCATCATCGACACCATGAAGCCTTTATCATTTCCATCTTTCAACGACAACCACATTGGTGGTCGCAAGTATTAGATCTACATTGGTATCAGAGAAACAAAGGAGTAAAGGGGTAAAAATGGTGGCTTCCAAAGCCACTGTTGACCAGTCAAAGACGACGACAACTCTACCTCAACTCCATGGAGGAGCCCGAGGCGTCACCGGCCTAACAGTCAAGGCCACCGCCACCAGCCTAACAATCAAGGCCACCGCCACCAACACACAGAATCACACCCACCCTATCACCATAGATCTTCATTGTCACACCCTCAAAATCCACGTGCGGAGTTTTATCGCGAGGCGTATAAACAAACCAGAATCTAAGTTATTAGTTACTCAGAACGATTCTATATGTAACATTTAAAACAAGCCCAGAGTTTAAATCTTTAAACATAGCAGAAGCATTTGTAAATATTTTAAACCCAAATATTAAAATGTAAAATGCGCAAACATGTGCCCAAATCAATGTATGTAAATATGCAATAAACCAAATGTAAACAATGATTATTCAAAGCATGCTCACACGTGAGTGCTTCTAAGGGCAGCTGCTAGTAACGACCTGAGAAAAGCCTAATAAAAGTGTCAACACGACGTTAGTGAGTTCAAGAGTTTGTAAGTCATCATAAACAATAGCGTTTGTAAAATAGAAACAAGTGTATTGAAACATATAACTAGTCTAATTTCTTTAGTACTCATCAAAACTGATATTGCCGGCTAGGCTGTATTCTAGTAACATTAATATCACCCCTCACAAAAATGAAATTACTTTAAATAATTCTAAAGTTAGCATGTTTTTAATAGTAAAAATCTATTGCTATTCAAAAGAAAAACTAATATTGCCGTTTTCTCAAATACGATTTAAAAGAAAACAGTTAAATTCGATTTTGCTTTCTTAAATTTAATGAAAATAATCATTTTCTTTCAAAAAAATTTAACTCCAAACGTTTTATAAGTTGTTTTAATTCAGTTTAAAATTTTCATAATTTGTGTCAACTTAAATACATAAAATATAACTCTTGGATTAAAATTGAAATAAACAATGAAAGTTTTAGACTAAAACTAACGTTTTTAATGAATAAAAATAGTTACTTTTATTAAAACTTAAGGAGCAAAGTTAACTGAACAAATTTTTATATCAAATTCCCAAGAAAATGCACCGGGCCAAACCAATAATATAATTGAATCCCAACAACAATTATGCTATAGTGGGCCAATCCCATATTGTTATGGGCCGATCGGCCCACCATACACCTAAAGCAATTATCCACACTACTAACGGCTAGTTTCAAAATAATGTTACCAGCTATCTGTCTCCAACGGTCATATTTTGCAATGAACCGTTATTAGAACCCTCAATTCTCCATTGCTGTAATCCCCTCGGTGTGTGTAAATTCTTCTAACAATCTCTCTAATCACTTTTTCGGTGATCGTAAGAAACATCAAAACTGCAATGGAGACTCCAACACCATCATCATCATCATCAAGAAGAATCACAGGCTCACAGGCTTTAACCATGGGTGCAAACAACAACATACCCTTTTTCTCAAGTGAGTATTTTTGCATAATCTCTTCATGAACATTCTTGTTTTGTTTTATCACTATGATCTTAAAGGTTGAATCTTTTGAATGTTTAGGGGGGATTGAAGGATCTGAGAAGGAGATTATGAGATCAAGAGCTGCATTGATTGATATAACGAATGATTCGCCAATTGTGGGACTTGCAATTGGGAGTATGAAGACACCATCATCAACATTTTGTAAGAAAAGAATGATTGTTCGAGATGATGAATCGAAAGAAGACGGGACCCCTGGGTCTGGAGAGGCTTTATTGAGAGATCAAGTGCAGACCCTTTTGCAGAAAGTTGAAGAAGAAGCTGTGATTAAGAAGATTACATTTGATCCCATGAATTTTGTGAATTCCCCAATGAATCTTGTTGCTCCAACACCTGCTAACACCCCTCAATTATCTGAAAATAACACTAATGGTTCAGAATCTTTAACTGTCTCTCCTGTTGTTCCAGAAAGCTTCAATTTTTCTCAGGTCTTGATTCGATTCTTGATATGGGGTTTTCTTGGTTTTCATTGATTTGATTTGGGTTTTTGTTAAATTGAGATATTGTGTTTTGTGGATAGATTTCATCTGTGCAGATGCTTGATCAGCAAGAAGAAACAGAAGAAACTTTGGAAAAGAATGTGATTACAAAGTTGTTGTTTACTGATTTCCCTGAGAAATTGGAGGGCTATGATTCCTGTTTAGATGAGGATGATGATGCATCAGTTTGGTCAATTCAAGTGAATGCAAGTATAAGTGATGAGCATGAAGATGATGAAGAATTCAAAGTGGATTATGAAGATGGAGTGGTGGATGAGCTTTGTGAAGTAATGATCAAGATTTCTGCGAATGATGGTGATGAATTTAGGGGGAAGCATGAAAGATTTGTGTGTGATAACGATCGTGAGCTCGAAGGGGATGCTTGAACGGTTAGCCGAAGTCGAAAACAAAGAGTTTTTAGTTCTCATAATCTTGGTTTATATCATATTTTGATGATAATTTGAATGGTATAACTCATAAACTTGTCTTTTGGGCAAAGGCCATTTGCTTTTTGTTTTCAGTAAATGATTAATTGCTATCATTTTGCTTTGATTCATATGCATATCGTAGTGGTTTTGAACTTTACTAATGTGTTAAAAATGCAAGTTTTTCCCAAGAATGTGTATGGTTTAGACTTTTGATCCATCACATTCCAATTCCTTCAACAATTTATAATCAAACATTATTATTTTCTCAAACAAATATGTCACAAGTTTTTTACAGATTCTAATATATGTAAATTTCAATAGTTTTGATAAATTGTGATCACAAATCTTATTTCTTTTAATTTTTGAATTTTTTGCAACTTTTAAACCCATATGATTTGGAGCAATCATTAAAGTCCTTATGGTATTTTTTGAGGTCTATATATATTTTGATTTTCTCATTTTCATTAAAAATTGAGTCATAATATTTACAAGTAATAATTTTCTTTTTGGTAAAAGAACAACGATTTTTCAAGATAATTATTTAATTATGATGCCTTTTGTTTTCACATTATTGTTTTCTAAACATATTAAAAATGCACAAGACACCCCAGGCCCCAGATGTTCGGTATGGCTTTAAGAATAGACGGATATAATAAATTTGAATTACGTAATTTGATATCTCAAAATTTCAAATTTGTTTTCAACATTCTCGAAATTATCCATTTAATTCAACGGTCAGTCCTCGGGTTGAATGTTCATATGTTTTGGTCGTTAACTCAGTTGAGGGCAATTTGGTATTTCTACCTTCACTAGTTCACTCGTGAACATTACATGTTATATGCATTATTTTATTAATGAAAAATAGAACAAAATTTAAGTAATTCCGGTCTAACATACACGTACACATATATGTTATGTTTGAAATGTTTAGTAAAATAATATATTTGTGGACTGCTCGATCTACTCGAAGGCATGAAATTTTTAATTTTTCTTATATTATATATGTATGTATATATATTATAAGAAAAATCAAAGTCATTAACAAACCCAATAGTAATTTACTTACTTTTACATAATTAAACTTAGGGCCCATTAATTAACATGTTAATTAGTTTACTCCATTATCATTTATCCAATCTAAACTCATTTCAAACACACTAAGAGAGTCTTATTATCGTTCAAGTAAGTAATTAGATTATTTTGTTATAATACTTTTGTTTATTGAAATAACAATTATCGTGTTATTGATTTTATATTATAGGAGTTTGTATCTTCTACTTGCCGAGGGCCCAACAATTTTTAAGATTTCTCGGGGCCGGCCTTATATTACTTATAATATCTTTGGCAAAGTTGTAGTAAAAAGAGTTTTAATTTATAAAAGTTTAAAAATGATTTTGGGCTTACATTTGTTATTTTATTGTTTTTAGGGTGTGGATATATTAATACTTGTGTTATATTACTTATAATATCTATGGCAAAGTTGTAGTAAAAAGAGTTTTAATTTATAAAAGTTTAAAAATGATTTTGGGCTTACATTTGTTATTTTATTGTTTTTAGGGTGTGGATATATTAATACTTGTGTTAAATGATTCAGGTTATTATGTCAAATTATATCAAATATTTTTCATCATTTGTTATATGTATTCACCTTTGTATTATACTTTTTAAATTATTTTGTGTTATTTTTATTATTGTCTTTTTATATTTAATATAAAATTTTGTTATTTTTATTATCGTATTTTATAATTAGAAATACACGATAATGTTATTTCACAAATGTGTTTTTCAAAACTAATTATTTTACGAAAACATATAGTGCTTAAGAAAACATAATGATGAGAATAAAAATACAAAGACATCGATTGTTATGTTTTGAGTTCTTGTCATTTTATGTTATCTATCATTGTTTTTAATACGAGAGGAATCAAAATGAGCTAGAAAATGTAATTTTTTTATTTTTGGAAATAATGATATTGTACTCGTTTTAAAGATAAAACACTCATTTTTATAGTGTTGTTAGGTCTAGGATCAGTAGATCTAGTTCATTATGTATAGGCTTAGTACTTGAATTAATATCTGTAATGAATATTTATAATTCATTATTGTGTATGCATTAAATATAAAGGTTAACCCATTTATGTGTGCGTTGATTTATGTATGGTTGCAGGTACAAACATTATACTTGGTCAATTTATGAAATTGACCAAGTGTAAGAAACATCTACGGATGAACATTTTGTTCTTCCGTAGATATATTTCTTACAAGTAATTTTACATCCGAAGATCTTCTGCGGATGAACAACCAGAAAAGAGGTTTCCTTCAGAAGAACAAGACTCCTTCGGAAGAACAATACTTCTACGGAAGAACAAATTCCTACTGAAGACTGTTCCTGCGGAGTCCAAACACTTGTATAATACAAGTGTTACAAGTCAACAAGTCAACAAGGCAGTTATGCGAATCTCGAGAAATCCGATGATTCCTTAATTGAAACAAATCAAATCCCAAGAGATCCGGTGTTTCCTATAACTGAAACATCACTGTCAATATATATGGATCCTAGGTTTCGATTCAAGAACGATTGTGTTAGACGATTGATTGATGACAACAGCAATAGCAATACGACAATCACTTCAAAGTCTCTCAATCAAACCCTAGCAGCCGTCACATCATAGCATACTTTGATATCATTCATTCATTATATTTGTAATCATTAACATGTTCTAATGAAATACTGATTAATCATTAATTGTGTTTTGTTACGTGTGTTCTTGATCATTTATTGATATTTAAAGTTATTTAAAAAAATTAAACCAAATCAACGTTGATTTCGCAAAAGTTGACTTGCCATCAACCGACACTGATAATTCCTGTTGACGATCCTTGGATTCACAGGTGGTATCAGAGCCAAGTGCTCATTGATATAGATCGATTGATCTATCAGTGTTAGTTCTGTTTAATTGAGTTTAATTTCGTAGATTTGTCTGTTCTTTCTGATTAGATCTACGGCCGTCGTTTAACCGCAATCGATTCAATTAACTTGTTTCTATATTCAAATCAATTGAATAGCAGATCTTGTTAATTATTCTCATCAATTAATATCATGAGCAACTTCACTGGATCATCTTACCAACCTCCGAAGTTGGAAACAAAAGCAGACTTCAAGTTATGTAAAATCAAGTTTAGGAATCATGTAAACTATACTGATTCTGACTTATGGGTATCCATTATTGAAGGTCCTTATATTCCACCCACTCTTGGGCCAGATTATAATGACAAAAATCAACCAATCAGTACCAAAGATCTATCACCTGATGATGTCAAAAAGGTTAAAGTTGATATCAAAGCATACAGTTTGCTTAGTATGGCTTTACCTGAAGAGATTTTGATCAGGTGTGAGAACTATAAAACAGCACACTCCTTATGGAAGATACTTCACACTCTCTGCGAAAGGAATGATGAGATAAGAAGCATAAGGAGAGACACCCTCAGGTCGCAATATGAAACATTTCATCATATTGAGGGTGAATCAATTCCTCAACAACTCCATAGATTCATGCAGTTGGTAACTAAGATGAATATTCTGGAGTTGAAGTATACCAGTGAGGAATCAAACAAGAAAATGCTCCACACTTTTCCAGAAAGTTGGAAGCATACTGTATCCATGTTCAAGAACACTATAGATCTGAAATCAACTGGTCTAGATACTCTGGTTGCAAAAGTGGAAGATCTTGAAATGGACGAAAAATCAAGAAACAAGAGTGTGAGAACTCATGTCTCACCCTATCACTTAAAAGAAACAAATAATGTTGGGAGTGCATTTATTTCAAACAATGAAAGTGATAACTCTTGTGCTAGGAGTGATGATGAGGAGGAAGTTAGCTTTTATGCTTCTAAACCCTCAAAGAAATCATCTCAATATAAGAATCAAAAGAATAAAGGAAGAACTGCTGATAGACAAGATACAACTGCAGCAACAGCTAAGTCTTCACATTCAGCCAAGCAATCAGAACCAATAACTGTGATATTGGATTCTGAAGAACAAAGGGCAGCCTTTGCAGCGTTTAGTTCCAGTTTTCAAGCATATCTGGGAAGCTCTCTAACTTCAGCAAATATCTGCCAACACGACTTAGAAGAACTGCCTCCTAATGTAGTGGAAGAAATGGATCTACAATGGCAGATGACCATGATTGCTTATAGAGCAAAGCAATATCTCAGGAGAAATAAGAACTTGGCTTCAGCAAGCAAAACATCAAATATTGGCGTTGACAAATCAAAGGTAAGATGCTACAAATGCAATCTCTATTGACATTTCTCAAGAGAATGCAATCAACAGTCATATCCAGAGATGAGACAACATCAGCAGCATCAGCAACATCAGATTCAAGCTCATCAACAATCAACTTCTCAAAGACCTCTGCACAAACAATCTCAACTGATCAATGCATCCCCACCAGCCACCAAAGAATCAGCTGGACCTAGCAACTCAAAGGAATCAGGGCTGATCATACTTCAAGATGGAACGTGTGACTGGAGTGTGTATGAAAAGGAAGCTTTGGAAGAGAAGCAAGCATTGATGGCTCATATGGATCAAACAGTTCCACCAATGGCAAGAGAGGTAAAAGAAAGATTGTGTTCATCAACATGTGTTGAGGAAGTTGAACGATATAGAGTCCATGCTCAACAGTTGGATGACAAAGTAAAAGAAACTATGATTTTGAATGAATCCCATGTTAGAGAACATAAATAGTATCAAATAAAAATTAACTCTTTGCAAAAGGATTTAGAAAAATTTGTTTCTGAAAATTATAGCCTAAATGTCACACCCCAACCTTGACGGCGGAAACGTCGAGATGTGAGGGTTAAGATTGTTCACAGCCACATAACGCTATTATTAAATCCAAATATATTATACATAAATTACAAAATTACATTACAAGCATAAGTCTCAATAATGAAATAAGTTTCAACATGAAATAACAAACATAATCATTTTGTTTATTAACTAGGTCCAAGTCCTAGAATATGCCAGCAACATAAGTTCACTTCAAACTTGGGGGTTTTCCTGAAACATGATAAAAATAAAAGGTCAACTATAAATAGTTGGTGAGTTTCCAAGGTTTTCATACATAATATGAAAAAGGTTACAAGTAGCAATTCATGTCATGGATTATAAGCTAGTAAGGTTATAGAACACATATCGTTACAACCAAACCTCGACTTGATTACAAGTATAAAAGATTGGCTAAGTGTATTTGGTTCCCTAGTGCACAAGCGTACGGCCCCTAGGAGTCGGCAATACCTCGACTTTAGCACCAAATAGGCTTGTTAGGCCCAAAGATCTAAGACGTCGCCAGGCTAGCAATAGTTAATGATTGTAAACAAACTATGTATCTCATATAAACACTTACAATACACAAATAACCATGACAAATAATAAGTTGAATTGCATGTGATTTACAAGTCTCAAACGTGTATAAGTGTATCATGTATAAGCAATCATGTTTCACCCCAAAATAGTGTGAAAAATGTAAAAAGGGGACAAGGAAAACTCACTTGACCAATAAGTATATTAGGAAGATTAATAAGATCAATAATAAACGTCGTTCCAAGGTGAACGTCACAAGGCACCTATATATATATATTATAATATTTAGGTTAATAATAAGGTTAACGATATAACGAGAACTAGGGTTTCAATAAGGATTGGGTATTTGGGGTTTTGTCAACAAATTATATTTTTTTTTGTAGAAATGATTTGATTATATTTTGTATAAAATATGGAATAAGAATAATATTTATAAAATTTTATAAGATTAATATAAGAATAAAGTTTCATAGCTAAATAAGATAAGCATGTTTTAAACAATAATTTAAAGGAAACGTTTGAAATAAACCTCATTTCACACAATAATATATGTTTATTTAAATAAATAAGGATTTAATGAATTACATCAATATTTAAAGTCTCTTTTCTTTATATAGGAAAATGATTTAGATATATCATTTTAACTAATTAATTTAGCAAATTTAAACAATATGTTAAGTCTATCTAAATATATATTATTTGAATTTCATAATATTAAACCAAGAATAATCTTTATTTATTCTATTAAAATTTAGCTATTTACATTTTTTTAAACTTAAATTCATTCTTAAATAGATGATAGTTAATTAAATAATTTAAGAAATTTATTCAGTGGTCACAAAGTTATTTAGAGTTTATAAAGATTTTTTCTATATTTTTAAGAATTTTTCCAAAACAAGTTTTTAGGCTTAAAGCCTTTAAAAAAAATACATGAGGGTCCCCGGGTTCGAACCCGGGACCTCATGTTTAAAGCTCCCACACTCTAACCGTTGAACCAAAGGCCTCGGCCATGACATAAACTGGTTTCGAATGTTTAAAAGCATGAACAGAAGAATTCCCCAATTTCCCTATGAACCCTAATTTGATCCACACCAAATTGAGGATCAATTCGATAACGTTAATCAGATTAATGTTAGGGCTTTTGTTACCCAACTGAAATCGCATAAGTACATGTAGTTAATTACCTGTTTTGAGTCGAGATAATGATATGAACAATCGAAGAACCAAGTCACGGTCGAAGGTGCACAATTTATGTGTAATAACCGATGATAATCCAATCAAACTTATGGGTAGCTTCGTACAAGGATTAGGACTAAAAGCCCCTTATCATTTCCAATTCTAATTGTCGATTTGATGATGTTCAGATCGACTGCAGGTTGCGACTTAGGAGAGATTCGAATGTGTGATTTCTGTGCGTTTCAGGTGAAATTGGAAGTTGGATATGATTAAAGGTAGACAAACGTTTGTTCTGATTAAATTAATTGCATTATTATGGGGGTTTAAGGCTCGAACGGCTACGGGGTTTAAGTCGCCGGTTACCCAATCGATTGAGAGTTGTAACCGCCTCATAAACGTGATTAAATAGTACAATCTTATTCGAAACCTGTACACGAATGAATTTGGAACGTTTTGGGACCATTTCCGCAAGGTTTTGACGGGTTTTCGAGGTCACCGGAGCGTGACCGGAGTTTGGCCGGAACTTGGCCGGAAAATCGGGGAGAGAGAAAAGGGTGGGGGTTTGGGTTTTATTATTTACATGTTTGGTCCCTGTGGTTTAATGCTTTATTATTTCATGCCCAAACTTCCATTTTAAGTTTCTATTATGACAAATTACCCCCTTAACCTTTTTAAACTTTAAGGTTAATTAATTTTAATAACTTATCAATTATTAGTCTTTTATAAATCATTGTCATCATCTTTAATTTATTTTGTTACCAACATTACTTTCATTTATTTATTGTTGTTGATATCAATTTTATTAATATTGTTATTATTATTGGTATTATTATTATTTAACTTTTCATGTTAATATTATTATTATTAAAATCATTATTAAGATATTTTTACTTAATTATTATGAAATCATTTACATTATCAACCTTCAAGTTAAAGAATTAAAAACAAATTGAAGAAATAAGCATAAGTAACCCATAGATTCTTATCAAAGGCATAAATAGTCCTTATAATAATTTAACAAAGTTAACTTTTAACTTAACGAAAATACGAGATGTTACAGTCTCCCCAACTTAAAAGAATTTCGTCCCGAAATTAAGAATGAACTTAAATGAACAAAGGAGTTGTAATGAGAGGTGAGTGTTTAACGACCATTGATAGACGTTTGATTACAGATGAGATGTTTCACTTCATGGAATCTTACAAGATTCTTAACATAATAGGCGTGAGTCGTTTTGAGATGAAACGTTGGAAAACGAGTTACCGTGGTACCTTAGATTTATAGGTCACAAATTCTAGAATATAATTTCGTAGTAAAATGATGTCTAGAGATCAATAAAAGACCAACAATGATAAGAAAAGTTGACCGTCAGGGTTTAAGAATCCCAAACGTCACTATATGAAACGGTCTTAACGCATATCTTATGAATATGTATCTCTCTTTGACCAATCATTGTCTAAGAATTATACGATATGCGAAGATTTTGAAACAAGTTCACGACGATGGTTGGGAACATTATTAAAAGCAGAAAAGGAACCGGTCATCCAAAACAACGATCGATGTTTTAACGCCATACCACGGTATACGAATTCTTGAGTTAGATACAAGTCGATTTATTGACTCATTATCTCACATGAGTCAATATGGGATTAATCAATTGGTCGATAATGCACCAATTTTCAGTATGACATCCAAATTAAGAGACATTCGGTGATGAGAAATAAAACAGGAGATTCACAGGAACACGAAGGTTAGGTGTTGTCCTATATGAATGTGAGACACTTGGACATATACCAAGTTATGTCTTTTCTTTCATGCCAAACCCATGACCACAAGGTTCGAAGGTTTATGAACCTCCACGTCACAATGTAAGTAATAACGGGTCTCGTTAGTCGAAACCAAGATAGAGTTTTAAAGATTTCCAAGGTTAAGGGTTCAAAAGTGATTCAAGAAGTAACGCAAACAATAAGACATGCATTTGTAATCATGTTTTGCAAGGTAACGAACTTCCAAATATAGATCGCATACGTAATTCATCAAACCCATAAGTACAGTCGAGAACATTCGTATGACTAGAAAGAATAACCACGAGTTGATAACGTCTTTATTTAGTAGAAAGATTGTTTAAGAAGGCTACCATCACACAATCATGCGTTGATGATAACTCAAAATGAAAGTTGATGAGTAAGGAATAAATGGTTCGATATAGCTAGATCAAATCAAAACATAAGAATAAGGGAAAGAAATCAATTTAAGAATTTAAATGCTCCCAAGCTCGGAATCAAAATCAACCTAGAGTGATCGGGTCTCCTTACAAGTTCAGAAATCATGCTTTGGCTTGATAGGTTCAAACCCTAACATTGGTTCACCCTTCAAGTTACTACACGTTTCTTGTTACTTGATTTAAAACCTTGGTAAGTTGGAGATCAAGAAATGAGAATAGTCATCAAGGTGTGGTTTTCACTCCTAGCTTGATGGTGTATTCCCAAGGTATAATCACTAACTTACCAATCAAAAAGCTCGATCCCAACCCATTGTTGAGGATCCACAGAAATAAAACGAGGTAACTCACCATTAAGGTAAGGGAAATCACTCCTATCTTAACGGTGAAGTTTTACAAAAACAAAATATGACACGATGAACTTCTTCATCAAAATCCAGAATTCACTCCTACTTTGATAAAGTCGTCTCATTTGAACAAATACAATTCATAAAGATGATATTATCATCAAGGTATGGAATTCACGCCTATCTTGATGATTGAATTTCATAATAGCAAAAAGAAAACAATCGAAGATTGACATTTGTCACCAAAGTACGGATTTCAATCCTATTTTGGTGAGATCATGTCATTTGTGAAATGCCATTCCAAAGAAAATAGTTGAAATCAATCCTCGGGATAAGAGAATCACCCCGATCCAGAGGATGAAATTTTTATAAATCACAATTGGGAACCATTTATCGAACGAATAGAGAATCATCAAAGTAAGGGAATCACCCCTGTTTTGATGAGTTAGAATCTTTTAGGAGATACGAGTGTTCTTAGTCATAGGTTGGCTTGCAAACACTTGCATCTCTCACGGTGCAGACGGTACGGAGTTTGACTTAACGACGAAAGGGAAATAATATCAATTGGAAATTCAAAAAAAAAAAAATTCAAGTTACATCATTGTAACAAAAAGGAAAAATCATGCCTACAAGCTTATGGTCAAAGTTCAAGATAACAGAAATTGTTGTGGTGTTCAAATCTTGAATGGTTTCAATTAGGAAGACGAAATCAAGGGCAGGAAATTATTCAACACCACAATGAGATGTGACCATTCGATTCACAATCGAAAGGAATACATGGACTTCTCAAGATATGAGGTCAACCATAGCCTTATTGAAGACACGCGTACTTATAAGTGATCACTCATCTCAAGGGTTTCGAGTCAAGTAAATGGATTCAATGATCGAGTCAAATCACCATTTACACTTTGCCTAGACAAAGTATTCCGAGATGTAGGAATCCCACCTATTGCATTGCATGTTCTTAGTATGGGACACATCCTTAAGAAGGCTTGAGAACCATAAGTAACGGTTTAAAGTTTCTGATGACCATTCGGTTTAGATTCCCAATATCCTTGAGTATATTAAGATTCATGTTCACGTTGGTCAAGGTATAGAAATAGTTACATGAAACGCTCAACGTGTAACGGTGTTTAAACGTAAGAGTTGAAATGTCGGTTAGGTTCAATATTAACACGAACATTATGTATGATAAGGATGAAGTGATAACAGTTCAAAGAGTCAAAGATTTTAGGATACGAATAGGATGGTTCCATTTGATAACGCATTACCATTTGGAATCGTTGACACGTCAAGGTAAATTGACCCATTTGCCTTAGAGACTTGTGTATGTTGACCATAGTTTATCACTCATTCCAGAAATCCCCAGGTAAGCATAACTGGTCTCACAATGAGATTTATACGATATGCTTGCCTTAGCCCGAAGGCCTTTTGCCAGGAAATCCAGAATACAGGTGTCTATGTGTCACACAAATTTCTTTGGTTTATGAAATCAAAACCTTGATGAGATTTTCATAGATTAGACTTAGAGTCTAAGGAATTGAACCCACGATGATAAGTGTAGATTCCACATGTCGTTAAGAATAAGTTTAGGAAGTTCATTTTGTCGGGGAGAGTCAAAGAGTCAAAGTTAAGTTTAGGGAGACAAGTAACTAAGTTTAAGCATACATAAGGCAATCCTATGCTAAGGCATCAAGTTGCACAAAAGCCATAGCATTATGTAGCATGCAAACAACATGTAAGCACAATAGTATAAGGATCTTTCTATGAGGTTCATGCAACTATAGTCTAGGTCACCATTTCTAATAACCTAAATCCCTATAGTTATGGGCTCTGATACCAATCTGTCACACCCCAACCTTGACGGCAATAACGTCGAGATGTGAGGGTTAAGATTGTTCACAGCCACATAACGCTATTATTAAATCCAAATATATTATACATAAATTACAAAATTACATTACAAGCATAAGTCTCAATAATGAAATAAGTTTCAACATGAAATAACAAACATAATCATTTTGTTTATCAACTAGGTCCAAGTCCTAGAATATGCCAGCAACATAAGTTCACTTCAAACTTGGGGGTTTTCCTGAAACATGATAAAAATAAAAGGTCAACTATAAATAGTTGGTGAGTTTCCAAGGTTTTCATACATAATATGAAAAAGGTTACAAGTAGCAATTCATGTCATGGATTATAAGCTAGTAAGGTTATAGAACACATATCGTTACAACCAAACCTCGACTTGATTACAAGTATAAAAGATTGGCTAAGTGTATTTGGTTCCCTAGTGCACAAGCGTACGACCCCTAGGAGTCGGCAATACCTCGACTTTAGCACCAAATAGGCTTGTCAGGCCCAAAGATCTAAGACGTCGCCAGACTAGCAATAGTTAATGATTGCAAACAAACTATGTATCTCATATAAACACTTACAATACACAAATAACCATGACAAATAATAAGTTGAATTGCATGTGATTTACAAGCCTCAAACGTGTATAAGTGTATCATGTATAAGCAATCATGTTTCACCCCAAAATAGTGTGAAAAATGTAAAAAAGGGACAAGGAAAACTCACTTGACCAATAAGTATATTAGGAAGATTAATAAGATCAATAATAAACGTCGTTCCAAGGTAAACGTCACAAGGCACCTATATATATATATTATAATATTTAGGTTAATAATAAGGTTAACGATATAACGAGAACTAGGGTTTCAATAAGGATTGGGTATTTGGGGTTTTGTCAACAAAGTATATTTTTTTTTGTAGAAATGATTTGATTATATTTAGTATAAAATATGGAATAAGAATAATATTTATAAAATTTTATAAGATTAATATAAGAATAAAGTTTCATAGCTAAATAAGATAAGCATGTTTTAAACAATAATTTAAAGGAAACGTTTGAAATAAACCTCATTTCACACAATAATATATGTTTATTTAAATAAATAAGGATTTAATGAATTACATCAATATTTAAAGTCTCTTTTCTTTATATAGGAAAATGATTTAGATATATCATTTTAACTAATTAATTTAGCAAATTTAAACAATATGTTAAGTCTATCTAAATATATATTATTTGAATTTCATAATATTAAACCAAGAATAATCTTTATTTATTCTATTAAAATTTAGCTATTTACATTTTTTTAAACTTAAATTCATTCTTAAATAGATGATAGTTAATTAAATAATTTAAGAAATTTATTCAGTGGTCACAAAGTTATTTAGAGTTTATAAAGATTTTTTCTATATTTTTAAGAATTTTTCCAAAACAAGTTTTTAGGCTAAAAGCCTTTAAAAAAAATACATGAGGGTCCCCGGGTTCGAACCCGGGACCTCATGTTTAAAGCTCCCACACTCTAACCGTTGAACCAAAGGCCTCGGCCATGACATAAACTGGTTTCGAATGTTTAAAAGCATGAACAGAAGAATTCCCCAATTTCCCTATGAACCCTAATTTGATCCACACCAAATTGAGGATCAATTCGATAACGTTAATCAGATTAATGTTAGGGCTTTTGTTACCCAACTGAAATCGCATAAGTACATGTAGTTAATTACCTGTTTTGAGTCGAGATAATGATATGAACAATCGAAGAACCAAGTCACGGTCGAAGGTGCACAATTTATGTGTAATAACCGATGATAATCCAATCAAACTTATGGGTAGCTTCGTACAAGGATTAGGACTAAAAGCCCCTTATCATTTCCAATTCTAATTGTCGATTTGATGATGTTCAGATCGACTGCAGGTTGCGACTTAGGAGAGATTCGAATGTGTGATTTCTGTGCGTTTCAGGTGAAATTGGAAGTTGGATATGATTAAAGGTAGACAAACGTTTGTTCTGATTAAATTAATTGCATTATTATGGGGGTTTAAGGCTCGAACGGCTACGGGGTTTAAGTCGCCGGTTACCCAATCGATTGAGAGTTGTAACCGCCTCATAAACGTGATTAAATAGTACAATCTTATTCGAAACCTGTACACGAATGAATTTGGAACGTTTTGGGACCATTTCCGCAAGGTTTTGACGGGTTTTCGAGGTCACCGGAGCGTGACCGGAGTTTGGCCGGAACTTGGCCGGAAAATCGGGGAGAGAGAAAAGGGTGGGGGTTTGGGTTTTATTATTTACATGTTTGGTCCCTGTGGTTTAATGCTTTATTATTTCATGCCCAAACTTCCATTTTAAGTTTCTATTATGACAAATTACCCCCTTAACCTTTTTAAACTTTAAGGTTAATTAATTTTAATAACTTATCAATTATTAGTCTTTTATAAATCATTGTCATCATCTTTAATTTATTTTGTTACCAACATTACTTTCATTTATTTATTGTTGTTGATATCAATTTTATTAATATTGTTATTATTATTGGTATTATTATTATTTAACTTTTCATGTTAATATTATTATTATTAAAATCATTATTAAGATATTTTTACTTAATTATTATGAAATCATTTACATTATCAACCTTCAAGTTAAAGAATTAAAAACAAATTGAAGAAATAAGCATAAGTAACCCATAGATTCTTATCAAAGGCATAAATAGTCCTTATAATAATTTAACAAAGTTAACTTTTAACTTAACGAAAATACGAGATGTTACACTAAAAGTCCAAGTTGAGCATCTGACCACTTCCTTAACAAAATCCATGGCTGATCATGCATCAACTAAAGTGAAACTTCAAAAGTTTCAATTATCATCTCAGCAATATGAGAAATTACTAAATTCTCATATTGAATCAAAGAAAAGGTCTGGGTTGGGTTATAATGCGGTTGCACCACCTATAAATGATAATTACACTTCTTTACCTACAACAATGACCAACACTCTGTCAAATCATTTTGTGCCTGGCACCAAGTTTGAAAAAGAATAAACTCAAATCAAAATTAATGATGAAGCTGAGGTGAGTGAAACTGAATCTTCTGAATCAGAATCTTTAAATCAAAATGATTCAGAATTTGATTATGATAATTGTGATGACTTGGATGATTCTGATGAAGATGATGTTGATCAAATAACCACTGGTAAGAATGTTCATCTTAAAACACATATTCCAAAAGTGCTTGAAGAAACAAAGTTGCCATATCCTCCTAAACAAAGAAACATGCTGAAGACCATCTGCAAGAGAATAGCTCAATTGAATGAAGGTCTTCGAGAACTAAGTCAGCAACAAGACTCCTCCAAGAAATTGAATGATGAATCTGTCATCACCGAGGAAAAAGAGAGATTCAAGAAAAAAGGAACGAAAAAGGTATCAGCAGATCATCAACTGAAAAAGAAAACTTCAGCAGCTGATATACGGAAGAGGAATTCGGAATCAATCAGTCAGAAACATAAAGTTGAAAGAGTAGAATCTCATCCAAAGCTGAAGAAGAAAGAAAAACATCAAAAGTCAGCAAACCGTAAGAATGATTCTGAAAAAGAATCAGATGGAAAATATTGCAAATGGTGTGACATGAAAAATCACAATACTGAAGAATGTTACTTCAGTAGCTACTGTTCCATTTGCAATATGAAGAATCACATGACAGCTGAATGTTACTTCAACAAACATTGTGGCATCTGCAACAAAAATAATCATTCCACTCCCAGGAATGTTATTTCAACAAAAAGAACAAAACAAAAGGCACAAAGACGAAAGAGTCAGATAAGTCTGAAACTGATACTGACTGTGAAAAAGGGTCAAAATTGAAGAAGCCTGATCTAAAATCAAAGTCAAAATCAAAGAATAAAATGTCATCAAGTGTTCATCCAATGAAGAAAAGAACAACTGGTCAACAGTCAAAAACACCCCACAAAAGGGTAGATTTGACAGATAAGAAATCAAAGGATGATGATTCATTTTTTAATAAATTTGAAAAGGGAATTCAAATACCTTTTTAAAAAACAAAAGATAGTGAGATATTTAAAGTTTCATTATAAAAACAAAAGACTCAAACAAATGAAGTTGATTTGAGTCAAGCAGAAATTGAGAAACAAGAATCTACTTCATCAACATCCCATTCAGCAGAATCATCCTCATCTAAATCAAATCAGAATGAATTAACCAAATCTAAAACTAAAACTTCAAAAATTATTCATGAAGGAGTAACTATTTTAGACTCTGTTGACAAACCCAAGATCACTAAGACTTGGGTTGACACTTCTAACTGATTTTCTTTTTCGAATGCAGGAACAATATTGGAGAGCTGACAACAAGTGGTATGTTGACAGTGATTGTTCCAGGCATATGACAGGAAACTGTTCTCTTCTCTATGATTTCAAACATAAAAATGCTTCTTATGTGGCATTTGGTGGGGATAAAATGGGAGGTAAAATTATTGGTGAAGGGATGATAACAAATGGTGTACTCAAATTTGACAAAGTAAATTACTGTAAAAATTTACAGTATAATCTACTTAGTGTGTCTCAGATTTGTGATCAAAATTATACTATATTGTTTGATGATACTAACTGTTACATTCTTAAGCCAGGATTTATTGTTCCAGAAGATTGAATCCTCCTCAAAGCAGCAAGAAAATGAAACACTTATGTTTTGGATATGAACAACACTTCACTCACAAAACATAAAACATACCTTATATCTAAACTCTGAAAAGATTTGTCTCAGTTATGGCATAGAAGGCTTGTACATTCTAACATGAAGAACATGAATAAATTGGTGAAAAATAACCTGGTCATTGGATTGCCAAATAAAGAGTTTCATTGCTCAACTCACTGTTCTTCTTATTACAAAGGAAAACAACATAGAGTGTCACATAAATCCAAAACTATCAATACTAATACTACACCACTCAAATTACTTCACATGGATATGTTTGGTCCTACCAATGTAATGAGTATTGAAGAAAGACAATATTGTTTGGTGATAGTTGATGATTTCACAAGATTCACATGGGTCTTTTTCTTAAAACAAAAAATTGAAACATCAGAAACATTAATGGACTTTGTGATCAAGATTGAGAATCAACTTGATGCAAAAGTTAAAATTTTTAGGAGTGAAAATGGTACTGAAATTGTCAATTTTGAATTGGATTCCTTTTGCAGGAGCAAAGGTATTGCAAGACAATTCAGTGCACCAAGGACTCCACAACAAAATAGAGTTGCTGAAAGAAGAAACAGAACTCTCATTGAAGCAGCAAGAACCATGCTAGCTGATTCACAACTACCTATCACTTTTTGGGCTGAGGCTGTGAATACTGCATGCAATGTTCAAAACAGAACATTAATTGTGAAAGAACATAACAAAACTCCTTATGAGCTCCTATTTAAAAGAAAACCATACATAGGATATCTGAAAGTCTTTGGATGTCATGTAACTGTTTTGAACATAAAAGAGTCATTGGGAAAATTTTCAGAAAAAGCATATGGTGGTTTCTTTGTTAGATACTCTTCAACATCAAAATCATATAGAGTGTATATTCCACAACATAACATTATGGAAAAGACTCCTAATGTATCTTTTGATGAAACTGTATTTACAAAGTCAGTTAAAGGTTCATCATGGTTATTTGACATAGATGCTTTATCCAAATCATTTAACTATGATCATTTGAACAATGCAGGATCTGATGAAGTATGTTATCCTTTTGTTCCACCACTTATGACTGAAGTAACCTTATCTACTGATCCTCCAAGGATACGCCCATCTTCGGATGAAAACATTTCAGTAGAAGCAGATACTACATGTGGAAATGACCAAAATGCATCCGGAGAAGTTCCTACGGAAGACCAAAATGCATCCGGAGAAGTTCCTACGGAAGACCAAAATGCATCCGGAGAAGTTCCTACGGAAGACCAAAATGCATCCGGAGAAGTTCCTACGGAAGAACAGAATGCATCCGGAGAAGTTCCTACGGAATAGCAAAATGCTTCCGAAGAAGTTCCTGTGGAAGAGCAAAACACAACTGGAGATACTTCTGCAACCCAAACAACAGACTCTCATGATCATTCAACTCCCGTTGAACATTTTGACTATTTCTTAAATTCTCAACTTGAGTTGAATCAGTCTGAGGCAATGGAAATGACTAACCTGGAATCGTCTATTCCAGTTGAATCAACTCCTTCAATGAGAATCCATAAGACTCATCCACTTGACAACATCATTGGAAATCCTGAAAAGAGAACTACAAGGAGCCAAAGTAGTACAGTAAACCTTTGTCTCTTCAATTGTTTTCTTTCTCCAGTGGTGCCTCCAAACATCACTGATGCTTTAAAAGACAATAGCTGGATTGAAGCTATGCAAGAAGAGCTTCAACAGTTCAGAAAGCAAAAAATATGGTCTCTTGTTGATTTGCTTGAAGGTCAACATCCTATTGGAACAAGATGGCTATATAAAAACAAACTAGATGATAGAGGGATTATTGTACGAAACAAAGCAATGTTGAATGCACAAGGATACACTCAAGAAGAAGGAATAGACTATGATGAAGTTTTTGCACCAGTTGCAAGAATTGAGGCCATAAGAGTGTTTTTGGCTTATGCATCATATAAGAAGTTTACTGTGTATCAGATGGATGTCAAGTGTGCATTCTTATATGGAAGATTGATGAGGAAGTTTATGTGTCACAACCCCCCGGTTTTGAAGATCCTCATTATCCTCATAGGGTATACAAACTAGATAAAGCCTTGTATGGTCTTCATCAAGCACCAAGAAAATGGTATGAAACACTATCATCTTTCTTACTCAAGCATGGCTACAAAAGAGGAACTATTGATCAGACACTCTTTCTCAAACAAGAACATCAAGATCTCTTAGTAGTTCAAGTATATGTTGATGACATTATATTTGGTTCAACTAATAAGAGATTGTGTGTGAATTTTGAAGAGCTGATGAAATCTGAATTTCAGATGAGCTCAATGGGTGAATTAACCTTCTTCCTTGGCCTTCAAGTTCATCAAAAATCAGATGGGATATTCATCAACCAAGAGAAATACATACATCAAATTCTGAAGAAATACAATCTTGCTGAAGTATCCTCATTCAAAACACCAGCATCAACAATTGATAAGATTGCTCCTGATCCATCTGGAAAATCTATTGATCAAAAATTATATAGATCAATGATAGGTTCACTTATGTATTTAACTGCCAGTAGACCTGATATTATGTTTGCTGTGTGTATGTGCTAGGTACCAATCTGATCCCAAGGAGTCACATCTCAATGCTGTAAAAAGAATTTTCAGATACCTCAAGGGAAAACCAGGACTTGGTCTTTGGTATCCAAAGGATGTAGACTTTACACTCTACTCATACTCAGACAGTGACTATGGTGGATGTAACAGTAACAGAAAATCAACAACCGGTGGATGCCAATTCATTGGACCAAGGCTAGTATCATGGCAGTGCAAGAAACAAACCAATGTTTCTGTATCCACAGCTGAGGCTGAGTACATTGCTGCTTCAGCTGGTTGCTCTCAAGTTCTTTGGTTGCAAAACCAATTGCTTGACTATGGTTACAACTTTCTTCAAACTTCAATCTATATAGACAATTCTGCTGCTATGTTTATCACTGCTAATCATGTGCAACATAGTAAAAAAAACATATTGAGATAAGATATCATTTTCTGAGAGATTGCTCAGAAAAGGGGTTAATTAAGTTAGTCAAAGTGGATACATCAAATCAGCTTGCTAATTTATTCACTAAAGCCTTTGATTCAGTCAGATTTAATTTTCTGGTTAAGTCTCTAGGCATGATTAACTTAGATTAATCAAGTTTAAACAAACAAAATACTGTGTGTAATGATGCATCAGCATGACATATGTATGGAAAATGATAGTACACTATAGCTTTGCCTATTCCTGAATAAATAAATAACAATAAATCTCAGCAAGTTCTTGATATGTGAGTAGATTGATCTTGAGTGGAAACTAAACTGAGTGCATGTCAAACATAATGCTAAAATGATTGTTTGTGGGAAACTTCATTTGAGAATACAAAGTGAGTCTTATTCTAATGTGACCAAATCACTCATCTAAACACACTATGTAAAACACTTTATAATATCTATCTTTGCAAATCATACTCCCTCTGTTTTGTGTGAACAAAGACCTGGGTGTATGATCACCATACAGAATATCAGTAGCAAAAGGTGAAAAGATCATGATCCTCATCATCCCTCTGTTTTGTGTGAACAAAACCTGGGTTAAAGGCACCTCTGTTTTACGTGAGTAAACACCTGGTGACCTGATGATGATCATATCTAAAGCTCTCAAAAGAATCCTATGTGATCAACTGTATATTATCTTGAGCTTTTACATCAATGCATCAATGAGATGCCAAATGCATCTCAAGATAGATCTTATAACTTAAAGTACATAGTCTTAAGTGTGAAAAAGTGATGATCTAACTTGCAAAGGGAGGACAAAACCTTTGTGAATTGAATGTGAAGCCCATAACAGTTATTTCCAAATCAATATGAAAACATGATAAACAACATGCCTAGTTGATACATGAGCTCTTGTATGGATTTATGTGGACAATATACTTGCAATCAGAACTTGTTCAGGTAATCAAATCAACAAAATAACTCATCAGGAAGAGGCTTAGTATTATAGTATGATCCCATCATATGTGTATATATTTCTGCTCATTATCATACAGTTAAAAAATCATGTTATTCCTCTTAAAGAAATTTATGATAAATGCTTAAGTTCACCATTAATCACAAATTTAGGGGGAGTAGAATACATGAAAAAGTGTCTCAACCAGTAGCAGCAATGTCTATATCATTATCAATTTGAAGGAATTAGAATCTGAGCATCATCTTAGCTTCTGGATACATGAAAATTTTAGTAAAAATCATTTTAAACTTTCTTGTACTAAATTGCCATGTATACTAAGCCAACAAGGTCCTAAAGCAATAAATGGTTATAACCAATTGAGTTGGACCATACATACAACAATATTTCTCTGCATTGTGCTACTTTAAGCATCAGCAAAAGCTACAATGTGGAAATCAATCTTAAATGTTTATCCGTAGATTGGTAAACTACGGATGAATAAAGATCAACAAATGTAACTTAATGTTACAATTTCACATCATCAGCAGATGTTGTTGATCCGTAGATGTTCTGTGGAAGAATACATTGAGGGTCCCACTTAATAAATGAGATAAATTAATTCTGCGGAAGAATACATTGAGGGTCCCACTTAATAAATGAGATAAAATTAATGTGTCTGAAGAGTATAAATAATGTGGTTTGACTTCTCAAATTCATTATTCGCTTTTTCAGCTCACTTTTCAGACCTAGAAAAACTCACTCAAATTATTTTTTTTTCCCACTTCCTCAGCATTCAGATTTTACCAAATCAAAACCTTAAACAAACATATATCTGTGTTCTTAATCCGCTGTTATTAAGGTAAAACATGTCGTAATATTCAAGAATGAACCGTTTGATTCTTGTTTTATCTCACAACTGTTCGTATTCTCATATCAATAATGTGATTTTAACGAAGTCTTTTTCTTATGAACAGATGGATAATCGATTTGCAAGAGAACACAATGTGTGTGCCTTTTTAAACCCTGATGATCCTGTTTCAAAAGGGTGTCAAGAAATTATCAGATATCTAAGAAGATCGAGGCTGTTCTATGCCCTATCAGCAGAGTCTGTGATTTATCGATCATATATCATTGATTTCTGGAACTCTGCATATGTAGAAGAAGATGGTGAAGGTATTGTTGCTGATGTTAAAAATCGAAGGCTGAGAATCGATGAACAAACAATAAGAAGGGTTCTTGAACTGGGAGATGTTGAAGCCGGACACCCTGATGTGTTCGAAAACGAATACATAGAAAAAGTTTTTCTCATGATGGGGTATGATGGTGATTTTGAAAAGGGAGAAATCAAGAAGGGAAGACTCTGTAAGCCATACAGATTTCCGTGTCACACTTATCTGAAGTGCATTTCAAACAGAAAATCTGGGCTTGATAGATTTTCAAGACATATATCCTCTGGTATCATTGGTATTTTTGAGGGAAGAACCTACAATTACTCAAAGTACATCTTCAACTGTCTATGTGATCACATTAAAGTACAGAAGGCTGATAAGATGTATATGTTTCCAAGGTTTATTCAACTAATCATTAATGCTGATTTATTAGGAACTTCTGTGGAGGGTGGTGTGTTTATTCAAGCACACCTTGGCAGATCTATTCTGAACAAAATTTCTGGGAAATATGAAGGAGGTGACATGGACATGTTTGCACATGTGGTGGATGCTACTGCAAACATTCCTCAAGAGCTTGTGTGGGAAGGTGAACAAGAGAACTCTCCAACCAACTCTGCTCAAGACACTCACTCACAAGATACATCACCCATACATCAGCAATCTCCAGCCAGTCAAAACACAGAACCAATCTCACCTATCCACCATCAATCACCAAATCAAAAACAAACACCCCAACAACAATCACCAGCCAGCCAAAACACAGAACCAATCTCTCCAAATCTAGAAAATTCAGCCACTGAGAGCATATACACTGGGGATACAGAGTTAGCCTTACCAGCAAGACATTTAAACTGTCATCATTCAAACTGAATCCCCTGTACTCTCAAATGAAACTGAACAAGTCTCTCCAGTCACTGATCATCAACAACAACAACAACCTCATCAAGAACTTGTAGATCAAGCCATTGAGCATAGTTCAAGCTCAGCAAGTGTTGATCCGGAAGAAGTTAAAGATGATGAGATTGATTCTCAACATCAGGAAGAAGATGTAGAAGCAGACTATGTTGATATTATTGCCTACAATGAAGATGATCTAAGTGATAATGATATCCCTGTCAGCAAGAGTTATCTGGTTGCTGAGTATAATAAGCTAGTGCTGAAATCAAACAAAAGAAAGCAAAGAATACAGGAGTTGAAGGGAATGAGAAGAGAAAAGGATGAAGAGTTGATGAGACAACAAACTAGAATAAAAAGGCTGAGAGAAGATGCTCAATGCGATAAGGAAGTCATTGATGCTTTTGATAAGGAGGCTGAGCTTAAAGAGTCAGCAGCAACTGAAAAGGAAAAAAAGGAAAGGATGATGATGAAGTTTGAACAAGCAAATAGCACTATGACTGCTCAGTCAAATGTGATAAAAAGAAAAGAAGAAGAGATTGAGCAGCTCAAACAAAACAATCTACTGAGGCATCAAAAGAGCTGATTCTTTACTCAAGAAAGAGAAAGTATCTTGGTACTGCAGAGAAGAAGATGACTGTTGATGAAAGTCCTTCCAAGAAACAAAAGCTCACATCTCCTGAACACACACCTTCAGTAGATTTATCTATTGTGAAGTCTATCTCTCACCAGGATGATGATAGTGATGAAGAGTGGAAAGAGCTTATCAATGAAGACTCTCCACCAGAACAAGAAGTCTCAAAGGCTGATGATCTTCTGACTACAAAAGACATATTAGAAGAGAGGCCTGAATCAACCATGTTCATGACAATTATAAACCATGGTTTTCCTTATGACATGGTTGAGAGGCTAAACATGGCTGAGATGAAGAATCTGTTGAAAGAATTTGAGCTTGCATGCTTTATGATTCTAAATTGTGACTATGAAGCTTTCAGCACCTTTCAATTCATCCAGAAGACAAAGAAGGAGTTGGGACATTGTGACACAGCTAAGCTGAGCAAATACAACATGACTTGCTGGTTACAAGGCCATAATTACAAACCACATGAGCTTAAGGGAAGATCAGTAGGAGAACTTAAAAGGATGATGGAGCATGTGATGAAAGTTGAGCTGGATACTGGTGTAAAATTCAGAACTGAAGCTCCACATCCATCTTATGTGCAACAGAGCAAACTTCCTCCTGAACCTATAACAGTTGAATCTAAAATCAGCATAAAGGGAATGACAAATTAATCAGAGAGCCAAGAGAAGTAATACCAGGCAAAGTATGGCCACTTGGGACTACAGTGAGGGAGATAACTGAGCAGAAGTCCACTCTGATACAACTAATAGACCACTTCACAACTCCCAGTTCTGTGGAAGAAAACATGATCATGGCCTGGAAATATGATCCAGACTGGGATTGTGCCATTATTAAAAAAACATCTGGAAGAGTTGAATACTTCCATAATGTACTCTCAGTGGTGAGTCTACCAGAGAATGACATCAAAGATCTTCAAAGGCTGATCATCTGCAATTATCCAATTCACCCTAGAGGAATAGACTTCTCAACTCTAGTGGGAAAGCTGATGACTAAATTTAAAGATGATGTCCTGATAGAAGCTAAAAGAGAAGATATAGAGCATCAGAAGAGAATCAAAGGGATCAAAAGATACAAGTCCAATGCCTCAGAACATGTGGATGATGAATTCTTAAAGAGGGTTGGCTACAAAAGTAGAAATAAAGCAGCAATCAAATGCATTGAAGGGACTCAATTCACATACCCTATCACTGAATGGGGTTATCTTGAGAAGACAAAGGAGTTGGTCTTGCTAAGAAATGCTGAAAACAAGAAAGCTGACAGGATCAGGATTTTTGATCTTGTGTAAATCAAATTACTCCACCCCAACTACACCTCATATCTCAATGACAAATTCTTTCCCAAGCTGACTGATGAAAAAGCCCAAAATGATTTGTTCCTGCATGTCCATGTGATCCAAGTGATTGACAAACTACATGCCAAAGCCTACAAAAGAAGAAGATTCAATGCTGGACTGCTAAAGGGAACAACTTTTGATGAAGTAACAGAACTCAGAATTTCAGAGCAAGATGAGCTAGAAGTGGTGAATAACAATAATGTGTTAGACACACTCACTACTGAGGAAGATGTTCTAGGGATCAGTTTTGAGACTCTGAAGAAGTTCAGCAAGATGAAGATCAACTACAAGTATGATGATCAGAAGACTGCTGTGTCTTACTTCTATAACAAAATCATTGCCAGAGTCAAGGAACTTTCAGTTTTGAAGAACTGATTGCAAGTATCTAAGCCTAAGGGGGAGTATTGTTAGGTCTAGGATCAGTAGATCTAGTTCATTATGTATAGGCTTAGTACTTGAATTAATATCTGTAATGAATAGTTGTAATTCATTATTGTGTATGCATTAAATATAAAGGTTAACCCATTTATGTGTGCGTTGATTTATGTATGGTTGCAGGTACAAACATTATACTTGGTCAATTTATGAAATTGACCAAGTGTAAGAAACATCTACGGATGAACATTTTGTTCTTCCGTAGATATATTTCTTACAAGTAATTTTACATCCGAAGATCTTCTGCGGATGAACAACCAGAAAAGAAGTTTCCTTCGGAAGAACAAGTTTCCTTCGGAAGAACAAGACTCCTTCGGAAGAACAATACTTCTACGGAAGAACAAATCATCTACGGAAGAACAAATTCCTACTGAAGACATTGTTCCTGCGGAGTCCAAACACTTGTATAATACAAGTGTTACAAGTCAACAAGGCAGTTATGCGAATCCCGAGAAATCCGATGATTCCTTAACTGAAACAAATCAAATCCCAAGAGATCTGGTGTTTCCTATATCTGAAACATCACTGTCTATATATATGGATCCTAGGTTTCGATTCAAGAACGATTGTGTTGGACGATTGATTGATCGACAACAGCAATAGCAATACGACAATCACTTCAAAGTCTCTCTATCAAACCCTAGCAGCCGTCACATCATAGCATACTTTGATATCGTTCATTCATTATATTTATAATCATTAACATGTTCTAATGAAATACTGATTAATCATCAATTGTGTTTTGTTACGTGTGTTCTTGATCATTTATTGATATTTAAAGTTATTTAAAACAATTAAACCAAATCAACGTTGATTCCGCAAACGTTAAGTTGCCATCAACCGACACTGATAATTCCTGTTGACGATCCTTGGATTCACAAGTGTAATTCTTATAAAAGTATAATGTCTTATATAAAAAGTTATGAACGTCTAAAAAGAGTAGAGAAACTTAAAAAAATTAAGAAAAGTGGTTATTACTACAATTCGTTTCTAACAATATTTTTTCCTAAAATTTAATTTTAACTATTGATTAAAATTATTGATGATTAAGATTGTTTCTTACACTTTTAATATGAAATTTTTTTACATGAACCTTTACATACTTGCTTGCCTTTTCTTTTTATTTGACACACATTCTAGTTGGATTTATCAACTTACATGAGTTTCAATGGCTTATGTGCACCAATTAGTCGTTAAAAAAAGGAAGTGGCCTACGCCCATACCCAATTAAACGAATTTATTTCTTTCAATAATCAATGTAACCGAATTAACTAGTTATGAAAATTTAAAATTGAATTCTCATACCACGTAAACCATACTCATCGCTAGTGTTGTGAAGTTCTCATAACACTTTAAATTATTCAAAATAAATATCCAGTTCAAACAATTTTAAATATGACACGCATGCCACTAATTTTATGTTAAGTTGCCAAAATGGAAAAATCGTATGAAGCGTGCAAATGATTAACGTTTTAAAACGTATGCATTAATTGAGTTTAAGGGCAAAGCCAATTAAGTCTCTTTATTTACAGGAAGGCTCAAAAGTGTAGTAAGTATTAAACTCCAGCGTATTAATGGTGTGGACCCTAGGGTTTGAATGGGTGATTGAATCTAATCAACCAAATACGAACTTGCGTCCAATCCCATGGAATTCATGGGTTCCTTTGAAGATAAATGATTATGTTTGGAAGCCAAGATAAATAAAGCTAGTCCCAACCAAAGGAGCGTTAGCAAGTCGGGGGGATGTCACTTGTGTTGTTCCAGGTTGAAACCGTCGATCATCTTCTAGTCACATGCCCCTTTGTCAAGGAGATTTGGGCCTCGGTTTCAAGACGGCTACACAACCTCTATTTGAAATCTCCTGCTGATTACACGTGAAGGTTCAGTCCTCAAACGCTAAGGAAGATAAAACACTCATATGTATGGCGACATTCTGGTTCGTTTAGGCTATAACTGGTTTCTTTTGTAACAAAATTCTTGTAGTGGCAAATGTGTTAGAGGAACTAAAAGTGAATTCTTTTTGGTGGATGAAAATAGAATAGGAGACATCAACCAACACTCATGATGTAATTTTATTTTTTTGTTAGAGATAATTGCACAGATAGTACTTGTGGTTTGAGTCAAATTTTAGATATAGTCCATTAGGTTTTACTTTTATGGATATGGTTCCTAACTACTATGTTTCTTTCATCCACAGTCTAAAAAATTAACAGGGATTAACTTTTCTGTTAAATGATTCTTAAGAACTATAACCAAAGTTTGACTCAACCACAAAGACCATCCATCTAATTTAGTCTAATATGCAGTGTTTACAGAACCCAATCAGACAGTGAAGCGGATGCTTTATCAGTCCGTTGGTCAGACCGGTTCGACCAGTTATAAGAACCAGATAAAATTATAACTATTTTTATGAATATATGTAAAAAATACTTTAAAAATATATATAATAAACCAGTCTGGTTCCCGGTCCGATCACCGTTTCAACGTGAAAACGATTTTAAGCACCGAACTGGACTGGCTTAGAGTTCGGTTCCAAATCTAATCGGCTGGTCCGGTCCGGTTTTCAAAACATTAAAAAAAAATTTTAATTCATGTAACTATGGGGTGGTGCTTGCCCCACATCTTGCTAGTGCCATTATGTTTGTTATTTTCATAATTAATAAATTTGTCTTGTTGTTTACATAACTTTATAATCAACTTGACTTACAGCGGTAATCGCACAATTAATTTATACACTTGAGCATAGGGGTGTAAGCGAACCAAGCCGGCTCGAGAGCTACTCGAGATCGACTCGGTAAAAAACTCGATCGAGCCGAGCCTAAGCGAGCTCGAGCCCGATCTCGAGCCTGAAATATGACTCGATTATTAATCGAGCCCGAGCCCGAGCCTTGTATTCAAAGATCGTTTAGGCTCGTGAGCCTAGTTGGGTTTATATATATATATATATATATATATATATATATATATATATATATATATATATTATTTCCCCTTAAAAATTTAAAACCCTAAATTGTTTCAAATCCCACCACTCCACAGACCACAATTCCAAATCAGTGAATCAAAATTTCAACCTTCATCTTCCCGTGACTCCCGTCGGCCTCACGTCCTCCCGTCAGCAACTCGACACCCCCGAGCAGTCTCCTGTCGGCCTCCGGTCCTCCCGTTGGCAGTCTTCCCGTCTCTGGTTTCCCTCCCTTAGGCAGTTGGCACCCCCGAGCAGCCTCATCTTCCTCATTCTTCAGCATTGTCTTCCCAAGTTTTCAGCCTCGTCTTCCCGTGTTCTTCAAGTCTGCAACTCACATTAGGTTATGTTATTTCTTGTTGATTTGCTATTTTTTATTCATTGTTGTTTCTTCGTGATGAATGCTTATGTATTGTGAAACTACTATTAGTTTATGTATACTAGTTTTTATTTATTTAATAAGTTGTTTGCTGCAAAGTTGAGTGATGTTGTTCCTGTTGGTGCTAGCAGAAGCTTATATGAAGTTTGTAGTTTAACAATTTAATGTGTTCCAAGGGTTATTGATTCCTCTTTAAAGTCAAAACCAAACAAAGAAAATAGATTGATGAATTTGTGTAAAGCTATTCATAGGGTTGTTAGGATAAAAGTATGTTGAAATGGACATGTTCTACAATTAATAAATACATCACGTGATTAAAAAGAATACAAATTAAGGTAAATACATTTGTGTTCTCTTAATTTGATAGTGATAAACTGATAAAGAAATTATTTGAAAGTCTCTTAATTAGTTAGGTGTATATTAAAGGAAAAGAAAAAGCTACTCTTGGTGTTATGTTTTTTTGTTTAAACATAATGTTTGTTTGTTCTCTCTTAATTTCATATTGTTTGTTATGAATTAGTGAACTAAATTTATTATTGTTTTTTTAGTTTACATACTATTTAAGTTATTAATTTATTATCTTTGTTTTTTTGTAGGTGTGTATTAATGAGAAAAGGAAGTGATACGAATCCAATCAACCAAATGTAAGGCTCCACTTCAAATACGAACAAAGGAGAACATGAATTCATTAGCATTGATGCGGAGGACCTTAATGAAACAGAGGATCAAAATGTGAATGCTTCTGAAGAAGCAACTGTAGAAGAAGAAAATACTCAAAAACTTGGTGCGAAGATAATGTGGTGCTAAAGAAAAAATGACAAAAGAAATCGAAGGTGTAACATCGTGTATTTTTGAGTTAATTAAAAGTTAACTTGTTAAATTCTTTTAAGGACCATGTTTGCCTAATATGAAACTTGGGGATTATTTATGCTTGATTCTTTGATTTCATTAAGTATTTCTTTTATTTAAAAGTTAATAATTAATCTATTGAATTGAATATTATAATATTACTAATAGATTATTAATAATAATAATAATAATAATAATAATAATAATAATAATAACAATAATAATAATAATAATAAAAATAATAATAATAACAATAATAGTAATAATAACAATTTTTATAACAATAACAATAATAACTACTAATAATAATAATAATAATAATAATAATAATAATAATAATAATAATAATAATAATAATAATAATAATAATAATAATAATAATAATAATAATTTGTAAAGAATTACTAAACTTGAAAATGTTTAAACTTAAAATTAAGTTAGGGGGTTAGTTTGGTATTTTACAAACTTTAATATAAAGGTTTGGGCATAAAATAATAACAAATTAAACCACAAGGGCCGAATGTGTAACTTTAAAAGTTACATCCCAACCCCCGCCCATTTTTGAACCCACGATTTTCCGGCCAGCCTCCGGCCACCGCCGGCCGCGGCTCCGGCAAGGCCACAAACCGGGTTTTATGCCTCGGTTTCGACCCCAAGTTACACCAAAATGTTCGTGAGGCAAAATCGAACCTGTGTATGCGCGTTAATGTGGGTTTCAATGCGGATTTAACGCTCTTTAATCTTGAAACCGAACCCACAACAATAATCAAATCGGTTTACAATTAAACCATAATAACAACACAATTAAACGACTAGAAACGTTCCTTTAATTATCACAAACTAAATGTGATGAATGATTGCACCTGCAACAACAATTAAACGACTTAATTCGATCCGTAACCCCCGATTTGAACGTTGCAGCCGTTGGGTACCAAATCGAACGAATTGAACCTATAAATTAGAGGGCTTTTACTCTAATCGGGTTTCCTGAACTCCCTGAACCCTCAATTACTTGAAAAACATACACACACTACGAATTGGAAATCAAGAACAGTCGCAAGTCTCGCTCAAACCTAAAATCCACAATCCGATCTTAATCAAGTAAGTATGTTACATCATTAGACTCGATTACACCTAAGGGTCAAAAGCCCTAAGGTTAATCGGGTTGAATCGTTCAATTTGGCTTTCAATTTTGAGATTTCACGAATTAGGGTTCTTATGATTTGGGGCTGTTCTGTAATTAGTGTTTTTAAAGTTTTAAAACCCAAACTTAGCACGGCAACTGCCCTTTGGTACACTGGTAAGACGCAACACCCATACACAGGAGGTCCCGGGTTCGAACCCGGGGAGCCTCATACATTTTTTTAGGCCTTTTTGGCCTTCAAAATAAATATTAAAAATTTCTAAAATTTATAGAAAATTATTTTATAAACCTAGTTTATTTTAAAATCAATTAATTAATTTTTCTGTAATTATTTGGTTAAAAATTACCTTCTTATTTTTATTAAAAATTCTAAAGCTAATGTTATAGTTAACTTACTTTTATTTAAAAATTAGATTTTAAATAATAGTTTTTATTATTTCAAACGTTGCCTTTAAATTATTTAAATCGTGCTAATTTCATTTAGTTATAAAAACCTTATTTAAACTTAATAAATCTTATAAATTATTATAAATGTTTTCTCTTCTTATCTTTATTTTATATATATATATATATATATATATATATATATATATATATATATATATATATATATATATATATATATTTCTTAGCATTTATTCCAAGATAATATAATTGATTCCCATTCGTTAAATATAAGTGTTTGACAAAACCCCAAATACCAAATTGAAACCCTAGTTCTCGTTTAACCATTAAACATATTATTAAACTTTAACCTTGTAAATATATATTGTTGGATCTAGAGAGGCTGTTGCAACCAAAACTAAGTCACTTAGAAGATTTTGTATACAACATACAAAGGACTTCCGAAGCCAAGTGTAGAACTTCCGAAGGAAGAAGGAGCTCTTCCGAAGTCTAAGTGTAAAATACACTTCCGAAGGAAAACTCCAACTTCCGAAGACAAAGAAGATACTTCCGAAGATCAAGACTTAAAGACAAAGTTCTGAAGTCAACTTCCGAAGTATAAAGAAGTCCTCAAAGCCTCGGAAGCATAGAAGCATCTTCCGAAGTATAAGTGGCTTCGGAAGAACGCCAGTTAACCTTCGGAAGACACCTCTATTATCCAGTAGACATAAGTATGGTCTGTCTGACACTCCGCTGCAAATCTCTGAGATACTGCATGGTGTTTTCTCAAAAGCCATGTAGTTGACCATACTTTAATCTACTGTTTACCTTTTTATGTTAAGTATAGTTGCCATCTTTAGTTGGTGACAAAAGGTAAGTCATGGACATGTCATGACTACCATATCTTAGATAATACTTTATCTAAGATACCTTAACTATAGCATTGTAGTATATGCTTTAGTCATAGGTTTCCAGCTGGTATCAAGTATAACCGGCTGTAGGATCTAGTATATATAGTTTCTCATTGTAACTCTTGTTTCATGCTTGTAAGAGTCTTGTAATCTTGAGTTGAGAAGTAATATATACAAGTACCTTGAAAATACTTCTGCTTGTTCTTTTGATTACTTATTATATTATTATCAACTCTTGTTAAAGACATTGCTTCATCTTGTTTGAGTGTTATTATAAGTGAGTTTGAGAGAATCACAAGTGTTTAAGTGACAAAACCCGATCCTGCAATTGGTATCAGAGCTTTTAGAATAAGAGCTTATTATATTTTATGCTTTTTAGAATAAAATCAAATTGATCACAAGGTTATCCTGCACAACAAAATGTTATGCTATGTTTTGATTTATGTTTGAACTTATCTCTTGTTTGAGACTTATGGTTGTATTTCATTTTAAGACTTATGATATATAATAATTGCAATTTAATATAGCGTTATGTGGCTGTGAACAATCTTAACCCTCACATCTCGACGATTCCGCCGTCAAGGTTGGGGTGTGACATATATGAACATCTCTGTACCCCTGCATGTATTGCTAAGGTTAAATTGTACCAGGACTACAATATGGAAATTAAATCTGATATTGAGTCTTTAAATGTTTTAAAATCTGACTTTAAAAGGGCTGAATCTGACTACCAAAAGAAAATTGAGGAGTTAGATAAAACTGTGTCCCTCTTAAAACATGAACACACCAACTACAAGACTCAAATCAAGAATTTAATATCCAAATTGACTGAGGCTCAAGCCCAGCTTGTCACTGCTGAGGCTCAAGCCAGGAAGTATGCTATTTCCAAGCAAAACTTCCAAGCCATACTTGCATCATCCTCTCACTCCAAACTTTGTTATCAAAACAAAAGTGGGTTGGGAACCAATGAAATTGCTCCACCACACTCTTATGAGTCTGTAAGACAACCAAGGTGTGGTACTAAAGAGCAAGAGGTTCCATCTGTTGACCCACCTTCTCAAGAGTCAAAGAGCGATGCAAATATGGAGACCATGACCATCACAGGGAAGGAATAGGTAATTGTGCCCTCCCCAGCAAATGATGATCAAACCCTAACCACCAAAGCCAGAAGAAGCAGGGCTAAAGCAGCCAGAAAAATTGCCAAGAAGGTGGCTGAATCCAAACTGAAGATAGACCCAAAGCAAAAGGGTGTATTCATATCAGCTGGATTCCAGGTGGTTGGACCTTCTGATTCAGGAAAGGAGTACAATACCAATACTCCTATCCTACCAAAGGATCAGAAGTTAAAGGGAAAGGTTGCTGATGAGGAGAAAAAGAACAAGAAACAACAACCCTCTCATTCCCAAAAAGTTAACATTGCATGCATAATGTGTGGTCTGCAAAACCACATGGCTAAAGATTGTTACTACAATCCTGCTAGCACACATTATGTAAATAATGTTAAAAGAGAAGGAGTCAGGGAAGGTTTCACATTTGGACCATATCAAATGGTTCAAGTGATGAAAAAGGGAAAGCTTGTTTCCGAAGCAAGACTTCTCTCGGAAGAAAATTCTTCTTCCGAAAGGAAAAAGGCTTCGAAAGTTAAAGCTGCAAAGACTCACAAAAGAGTCCCCTTGAAACCATCCCAGAAGAAGACTGCTTCGGAAGAAAAGGTGGTGAAGGTCTCTTCCGAAAAGAAAGAAGCTTCGGAACAATGCCAAGCTACAAAAGCCTCAACAAGCTCATCTTCTATGATCAACCAAGGGATGGAATGGAAGATCAAGGAAGATGCTGTAGCCCAAACCTCTTCTTCAAAGACATTAATTGAACCCCTATGCATAAACTTTGGTTCAATTATGTGACTCTCATTGGAAGAACCCAAGACCAACAAGGCTTGGGTTTCCAATCAAAACTAATTATCTCACCTTATGTGCAGGGACATCCATATGACAAGAATAACAACATTTGGATTGTAGATAGTGGATGCTCCAGGCACATGACAGGGAACAGATCTCTCCTTCAACAATTTCAACATTATGATGGATGTCCTGTCCAGTTTGGAGGTGAGGCCGGAGGATATATTTCTGGCAGAGGAAGTATATCCAATGGAAAGTTAAAAGTTGACAAAGTTAACTTTGTCAAACAGCTTGAACACAATCTGTTAAGTGTTTCTCAATTCTGTGATCAAAAGCATCAAATGCTTTTCACAAAACATGAGTGCATCATCCTCAAACCTGGGATGACAATTCCTCAGGAATTGGTGCTTCTTAGATCTCCCAGGAGAGGGGATATGTACAAGCTTGATATGAACAATGCTTCCCCAATGGGAGAAGTATCATGCTTTCTTTCCAAAGCTGATAGTGATGAGTCAACACTATGGCATAAACGAATGTGTCATGTCAATTTTAAGACATTGGCTAAAAATAACTTGGTACATGGTTTGCCTAAAAAGGAATTTTTCTGCAAAGATAACTGTGTTGCTTGCCTGAAAGGGAAACAACACAGGTCTTCTCATAAATCCAAAGTTGTTAACTCTATCACCACTCCATTACACTTATTGCACATGGATCTATTTGGTCCTACAAGTATAATGAGCATTGGAAGGAAATCATACTGCCTTGTGATAGTTGATGATTTTACTAGATTTACATGGTATTCTTTTTAGGAACTAAAGATGAAACTGCTGAAACTTTAAAATCTTTTATTCTTAAAATAGAAAATCAAATTGATCACAAGGTTATCCTGCACAAAGTTCTCCAAGAACTACAACAAATCAAGTTTCCACTATTGAAAGATCTGACAGCATAACCATTTCAAGAAATAGTGGAACTTCAACAAGGGATTCACCTGATGATTTTCAAATCTCCTCAGGTGATCCTGCACAACACCAAGCTGATGGAAGCAGCATTTTGAAGGAACATGCAACTGTTAATGATGCTTCACTGCAAAGAAATGATGATGTTTCTCTTTCATTCAATCAGTCCTCATTGAATGAGATTGAAACAACAGCTGGACCAAGTATTCAAGCCCCTGAGCAAAATATGTCCAACCTGGACTTATCTTTGCAACTGGAGGTGATTCCAAGACTTAGAATTCACAATACTCATCCAGCTGAAAACATCATAGGGGAAGTCTCTGAGGGTGTGAGAACAAGAGGACAAACTCATAATGGGAATGTCTGCTTGTACTCATGCTTCTTATCCCAAATGGAACCCAAGAAGGTGGAAGATGCCTTGAAAGATAGTAGCTGGGTTGAATCAATGCAAGAGGAGTTGCTTCAATTCAGAAGACAAAAGGTTTGGAACCTATGTCCGCTACCATCAGGTCAAGTACCTATAGGCACCAAATGGGAATTCAGGAACAAAAGAGATGATAGAGGCTTGATTATCAAGAACAAGGCAATACTGGTGGTTCAAGGATACACTCAAGAGGAAGGAATTGATTACACTGATGTCTTTGCACCTGTTGCGAGACTTGAGGCAGTTAGGATCTTCCTTGCTTATGCTGCATCCAAGAATTTCACTATCTAGCAGCTTGATGTCAAGTGTGCCTTTCTATATGGGGATATAGATAGGGAAGTCTATGTATGCCAGCCTCCAGGATTTGAAGACCCACAGCATCCAAACTATGTGTGCAAGTTGGATAAAGCTCTATATGGGCTGCACCAAGCACCTAGGCTGTGGTATGAGACATTGTCTCAATTTCTCCTGAAGAATGGTTATACTAGAGGTACCATTGATAAGACTCTCTTCATTAGAAAGTCTGGGAAAGACATTTTGCTAGTTCAAGTCTATGTTGATGACATCATATTTGGTTCCTCAAATGACCAAATGTGCAAAGACTTTGAGAGCATTATGAAGAAGAAGTTCGAGATGAGTTCTATGGGAAAAATGGACTTTTTCCTTGGAATTCAAGTAAAGCAACTGAAGGAAGGGTTCTTCATCAATCAATCTAAGTATGTCAATGATATCTTAGAGAGATTTGATATGAAGGATTGTAAAGCAGCAAAGACACCCATACCCAGAAACCATGATTTATGCCCTGATTCTGAGGGGGAGGATACTGATCAACATCAGTATAGAGCAATCATTGGTTCTCTGATGTATCTCACATCAAGTAGACTTGATATCATGTTTGTAACTTGCATCTGTGCAAGATATCAGGCTGCTCCAAAGGTGTCTCACCTAATTGCTGTCAAGAGAATCCTCAGATACCTCAAAGGAGCACCTAAGTTAGGTCTCTGGTATCCAAGAAATAGTGATTTTAATCTCTATGGTTACTCTGATAGTGATTATGGTAGCTGCAATATCAACAAGAAATCAACATCAGGTGGATGTCAATTTCTTGGTGGAAGGATCATCTCATGGCAATGCAAAATGCAATCCTGTGTCTCTACATCAACTGCTGAAGCTGAATACATTGCTGCTGCAAGTTGTGTGCTCAGCTGCTGTGGATTCAAAACCAGATGATTGACTATGTATTCAACTTCATGAGCACTCCTATCCACATTGACAACAACAGTGCTATATCCATTACTGAAAATCCAGTAAAGCACTCCAAGACAAAGCACATTGATATCAGGTATCAATTCATTAGAGATATTCATGAGAAAAATCTTATCAAACTAATCAAAGTTGATTCAAATGAACAATATGATGATTTGTTCACCAAAGCATTTGATGAACAGAGATTTAAATATCTCATTACAGCTATTGGGATGATAAACATTGATTAGTTCATCTCAATTGAAAAACCTTTTTAATGTGTAAAATCTTATGTCAAAACAATCTAAGCCCTGTTACAAAAGATCTTTTCTTAAATTTATCTAAGTATAAGTTCTTCCGAAGAGAAATTAATCTTCGGAAGATATCTAGCATATCTTCCGAATCAAATTTCTCACAGGATAATTTTCTTCTCGGAAGAGTGTTAAGTCTCGGAAGAAGCGATTGAGTTCAACTCAGATCTACTTCCGAAGCACTTAACACACTCCATCTAAATGCAACATATACTCTCGGAAGTAAGCAATTTAACTTCGGAAGTAAATTTGCCTTCGGAAGAACATTACCTTCGGAAATACATTATACTCGGAAGAAAGATTTTACTGTGTAACGGAAATCTTTTGGGCCCCACACTGTAAAAAGTAAAGATTTTGTTAATGATGTCGGATTATTTAAATGGTCTAACCTTACCGCCCATGTCACATCATCCACTGAACCCTCACATCATCTTATCCAAACCATCCTTTAAACCGCCATTTCACCCATTTAAATACTTCCGGTTAATCACTTACACTCTTTTTACCCAATTCACTGCCCTAAAAGCTTTCTTCTTCTCCACTTTACCTTACTCAGAACTATTCTACTGTTATCTTTCTCAAATGGCCTTAAACCCTCAGCACAACCAGGTCGCACTCCTTGACTCTTCAAGGGATGACGACTTCTCTGATATCATTTCTTTCCTAGCCCAATCTTCATACTACACTGCCTTGACCGTAAACCCTACCATCTACTCCAACCAAATGTCCGAATTTTGGGCAAATGGTCGGATTGAAACCCTAAACGGGGTTCGTGCTATTAGGTCAAGCATTTGTGGCCAAGAGTTGGTCATCACTGAACAGATCATCAGGGAGCATCTCGAGCTCCATGATGAGGGCGCTCCGACGGAATTCCCCAAATCTGAGTTAGATAGTTCTTATCTCCAAATGGGATACGGTGGAGATGTAAGCAGGTCAACGGTCTACAAATTCAACTTCTCCTACAAGTGGAAGTTCCTGCTGCATGTGGTTCTTCACTGTCTATCTAACAAATCCGGGGGATGGGATCAAATCCCTTATGAACTCGGGTGCTTAGTTCACGGGTTGGTACAAAGCCTCCGCTTCAACTATTCAAGGTTTGTGCTGACTAACCTTATGGGAAATCTGCAAAGGGACACATTCTTTATGTATCCCAGATTTCTCCAGCACATAATCAACTGCGAGCTAGATCAGGGTAAGCTTGTCTGTGCAGCTGCTCTGTCTGCTCCCCAAATGAGGCCGACCATCTTCAAGATCTTGAAGAGAGTGTCTACCAACTACACTGGAAGAGATACCGCACTACTTCCAGGTATGATTGAGCCAATGGCTCCTGGTGACATCCCTGTTCACCCCACAGGTGATGAACCCACACCAGCAACTACCCTCACCATCCCAAATCTACCTTCTCCACCCATTACTGTCACCTACCAGAGACGTACCAAACGAACCCTTGTTCAATCTACTCTGGTTGAACAAGCCCCTCCTCTTCAAACCAAAAAGGCTAGAGTGGAACAAAGGGCTCCCACTCAGCCAGAGGTCCACCCATCCTTCACTATTGACCTCAATATGGGTCTTGAGTCTCCTCAGTCTCAGACCCATGAGCCCAAAACCCCAGCTGATAGCCCTCAGGGTGAGTCTCTATACTCCCCTGAGCAGCCACACAGGGACAGCTCAATGCCTTTTGACATTGATCAAAGTCCCGGGTCCTTAGGTCTTCACTCCTTTTCTTTCACTGACCTATTGACCGGAGCTGGTGAAGAGATTATGTCTCTTAAAGGCGATGAAGTTGATCCACTACACCCTCTCAAGGATCAACAGAGCCTAGAGAGACCCCTTATCTCTAGCCCACACCAGCAAAGCCCTACTGAGGTGAGTCCCACTGATGTGGAGGGGACTCATGTAGATTCAGCTGCCACTACTGAAGGAGCCTCAATGGATCCTCAGGACAGTGGTAACAACAGTGAGACTGAATCTACGGCAACCATGCCCTTTGATGCCTCTGAAAGAGACATCATTGTGCAAGGGAAACCAGGGTGCCAAGAAACCACATCTGGTGGTGAGGATGAACATACCAGGTATGTTACCTCATCTCCCCGTGATTCTTCAAAAGAAGATGAGGGAAGTATGCAACTCACCATTCGAGACCTACTTTCTAAAGTCTCAAACCTTGAATCAAAGGTTAAGACTTTAGAGGATAGGTCTGCCACTCAGCAACTTGAGATTGAAACTCTCAAGGCAAAACTAGCTGAGAAACAGATTGAGAGATCTGTTAGGCATGTACCAGTTCAGGTCTCCTTGACCTCTTCCTCTAGCTCATCTAGCTCTCAAGATGATGCTACCAAAAAGGGGGAGAGTGTTGAGAGACAAAGCCAAAGACAGGAAACCCAAGGTCAAGCTCTTACTTCTTTGAGCTCAAGATATCCAATGCAACAAGCTGCCATCTTCCCTGAGCCTCCTCCAGTTGTCTTTCAAGTGGATCAAAGGATGCTCCAGGATCTAAATAGGTTCTTCAACAAGTTCTTTTAGAATCCCTCATAGAACAGCCTAGTCCAGATATGTCTGTGATTTACTTTGGAGCTCAAGAGCTTCAGAGGTTGAATGCACCTCCTACCACTGTTGAGGAAGTTGGTCAACCTAAGGCCCAAGTGGAACCTGAGATTGATTTCGAAGGGGAAACTAGGACTGATGGCCCAGCAACTGAAACAGTTGGGACAGAAGGTGTATTTTCACAGACTTCCGAAGCACAATTCAAAGCCTCGGAAGAACAAGCTCAAACTTCCGAAGCTGAGATTGCTGCTGCGGAAGGACTATTCTCTCTTTCCGATGATCTAATAGTCACAGATGCAATTTTAGAACTTGCATCTGAGGTTAATAGGGAGGACTTTCTTAGCCAACCATTGGCTCTAACATCTGCACTGACTCCAGCTCCTACCTCTACCACCCAAACTGGATCTTCTATCCAAGAACCCCCAAAGTCTAGCACTTCCGAAGACATAAAAGGCAAGAGGAAGATGACTTCGGAAGAGCTTCTGGAAGAAGAAAGGTTGGAAAAGCTCAAAAGGAAAGGTAGACTACCAACTGGGAAACTGTTAGCTGCAAGTACCAAAGCAGCTGCAGCCAACCAGGAGGCAGTCAACAATCGAAGAAGGGTAGAGGTAATAGATAGACTTGTCAGTCTAGGGGCTGCTTCGAAAGATGTACTCCTGCTACCATTAAAGGAGCTAATAGAGCTAGAAAAGGCAACCTTGCTGCAAAAACAGCAAAAAGAAGAGGCTGCAAGGTTGGCCTTAGAAGAAGAAAGGCAGAGAAAGGAAAGGGAAGCTGATCTGCAGCTCAGGAGAGAAAGGATCACTTTCCTACTCTCCAGAGGATTCTCTCAAGAAGAGTTGTCTCCACACAATAGTGATACGATCTTATGGCTCTTCAACAAAGAGCAAGATCAAATGGAGAAGGAGAGAAAGAGAGCTGCAAGGGAGAAGCTGGTGGAAAGAAGGAAGAAAGAAGAAGAAGCTGGACTGTCTGCCGCCAAGAAGATAGGTGAGAAAGCTTGGATGAAGAATTATCTTAAAGCTCACGGCTTCTCTGGCAGGCAGGTGGGTCCCATGTCTGAGAAGACTCTCCAACGACATGTCAGTGACATCAAGGCTGACATTCGTGCGGGGAGAAGAAAAGAGATGTATAGAAGGGGACAGGGGATGACCTTCAAAGCAACCTCTCAACCCAAAATCCAAACCCAACCTCAACCTGAACCTATACCCTTTCCCTTCCCAATCAAAACTGAACCCACTTCTGAACCTTTCACCCCTGAACCTACACCATCACACCTACCAACCTCTTCACCTCAACCACCTAAACTACCCATCATCCAATCCAAAACCTTAGCCAGAACCCAAACTCCTAAACCTACCCAACAACCAATCAAACCATCCTCTCAGCCTTCCAAAAATCTCTCTATGGAGGAATTCAAGGCGATCAAAACTAAGCTCATCAACTGTACAACTCTGAGCGACATCTCCTGTGAGGAGGATTCAGTCAACTTGACTTATGTTGATGGATCCTCAAGTTCCCTCACAAGAGATGAGTTTCTTGATTTGCCCAGAGGAACTTTGGACCAAGCTGCAAAACTCCTTGGCCTCAATTCAGATACATTGAATGAGGAAGAAAAGAAGCTGAGGAGAAAGCTGGTTACTCTGCTGGATACAAAGAAAGGAGACAGGGTACCAAGACAATCTCTTGTACCCAGAAAGAAGATAATCCAGTGGAGGTTCGAAGACTCTTCTCGCAACTTTGTTGTTGAGAGAGAGAATGGAGAGCTTAACAGGCTGAGTGCCTCATCTCTGCTACACTTAAGCAGATTTGATATTGCTGAGTTAGCAGAGAAACCATTCTCCAACCCTTCAAACTCCGATGTAGCTGCCCACATCAGAAATCATCTAGGCAGCCTTCATATGGCTGAGCTTACTGCTAGAAGCAAGGTCGAAGAGGAGTTGAAACTGAGAGAGGAGGAGGAAAGGAAAGGATCAGCAACTAAAGGCAAAGCCTTTCTTCAAATGGTTGAAGGTTCTGAACTTGAGCCCATAGTTAGATGGGAGTATGACTATAACTCCCGTCAACTAACTTTCTTCAGGAGGTCACAACAAAGGGTACATGTCATTCAAAGTGATAGACTGGATCTCCTATCCACGAATGACTTGTACAAGCTTCTCAGCACTACTTCCGGGAAGAACAGAGAGACAGACAAATATCTTTTGTCCCTGGTGCTGAAAGCTTTGAGAAGCAGAAATAAGTGAAGTTTTGGTAGCATCAGCCTAGGGGGAGTTTGTTGGATCTAGAGAGGCTGTTGCAACCAAAACTAAGTCACTTAGAAGATTTTGTGTACAACATACAAAGGACTTCCGAAGCCAAGTGTAGAACTTCCGAAGGAAGAAGGAGCTCTTCCGAAGTCTAAGTTTAAAATACACTTCCGAAGGAAAACTCCAACTTCCGAAGACAAAGAAGATACTTCCGAAGATCAAGACTTAAAGACAAAGTTCTGAAGTCAACTTCCGAAGTATAAAGAAGTCCTCAAAGCCTCGGAAGCATAGAAGCATCTTCCGAAGTATAAGTGGCTTCGGAAGAACTTGTTCTTCCGAAGCCAGTTAACCTTCGGAAGACACCTCTATTATCCAGTAGACATAAGTATGGTCTGTCTGACACTCCGCTGCAAATCTCTGAGATACTGCATGGTGTTTTCTCAAAAGCCATGTAGTTGACCATACTTTAATCTACTGTTTATCTTTTTATGTTAAGTACAGTTGCCATCTTTAGTTGGTGACAAAAGGTAAGTCATGGACATGTCATGACTACCATATCTTAGATAATACTTTATCTAAGATACCTTAACTATAGCATTGTAGTATATGCTTTAGTCATAGGTTTCCAGCTGGTATCAAGTATAACCGGCTGTAGGATCTTGTATATATAGTTTCTCATTGTAACTCTTGTTTCATGCTTGTAAGAGTCTTGTAATCTTGAGTTGAGAAGTAATATATACAAGTACCTTGAAAATACTTCTGCTTGTTCTTTTGATTACTTATTATATTATTATCAACTCTTGTTAAAGACATTGCTTCATCTTGTTTGAGTGTTATTAAAAGTAAGTTTGAGAGAATCACAAGCGTGTAAGTGACAAAACCCGATCCTGCATATATTTATTTTAGGTGCATTGTGAAGGACTACGTTGAAACGTTGCTTATTATTATTCATATTAATCATCAATTATATATTATTTGATCATGTGAGTATTTCTATACCCTTTTTTCATATTTTTACACTTTGGGATGAAACATGTTATTTTATAATCGTTGCACTTGTAAAACGTTTGATTCTTGTAAACTTATGGCAATTCACTTGTATGTTGTGGTTAGTTGATCTTTGTAGCTACCATGTAATGTCGAATATATGTACAATCATTAACTATTGCTAGCCTGGCGACGTCATAGATCTATGGGTCTGACAAGCCTGCTTGGTTAATCCAAGTACACTTAGCTAATCGTATAACTTTGTAAACGTTTGAGACTTGTAAAAATCTGTCAAGGTTTGTTTGTGCATTCTGTCTTACATCCCTATTTACTTTGTTCTCTAATGAATTGTCATCTTTTATATACTTATGTATTGAAAACTATGAAAATCTCACCAACATTATTATTGACCTTTTATTTTTAACATGTTTCACGAAACGCCCAAGTTTGATGCACTTTTGAAGCTTATACACATCTAGAATTGGACCTAGTTAAATAAATGGATTTTCTTGAATAATTTTACATCTTATGTTATGTTACTTTCATGTTTTATACTTATGCTTGTAATGTTACATTGGAAACTTATGATTATAACATTTGGATTTAAAATAACGTTATGTGGCTGTGAACGATCTTAACCCTCACATCTCGACGTTTCCGCCGTCAAGGTTGGGGTGTGACAGAAGGTGTGGGAAGACTTTATTGAAGTGACTCTTCCAGATGGAACTGAAAAAGTTGAGTGCATTCACTGCAAAAAGCAATTGGTAAAACATAAAAGTAAGATGACATCAAATTATAAACGACACATGGAAGTTTGTTTGAAACGGAAGCAATTCATAAGAACACAACAATTGCTTAATTTCCAGCCACTTGATGTAAACATAAAGCAAGCTATAAAGGTGGATCTTCTTGGGGAAAACACTAGTTCAAAAGCTTATGAAAACTCACTTGGTTCAGGATGGGACACGTTTGGAGAGTTCTTAAAAGATGCTGATGTGGATAAAGCAGACAAATCTGAACTAAAAATGTATTTGGAGGAAGGGTTACTTAAAGGCTATGAAGGAATGAAGTTCAATGTTTTAGAGTGGTGGAACGTTCACAAGCTCAAGTATCGTGTTCTATCGAAAATGGCAAAGGATATACTTGCGGTTCCGATTTCTACAGTTGCATCAGAGTCAATTTTTAGCGCCGGGGGAAGAGTCATTGAGCCATATCGATCTTTATTAGCGCCTTCTACGGTAGAAATGTTGATTTGTGGAGGAGATTGGATTAGACAACTTTATGGAGTAAAAAAGAAGCTCAAGGTAAATTTTAATTATTTGAACTTTGATATGTTATTAATTTAAACTATTGAATTTGTTTTGTAAAAAAAGGAGGCACCATGTGAGGTTATACTACCTAGTGAGAAAAACAAGTAAAATGTTTGTGATTAGAAGATTTTACTTGGCGTTTAAGACACTTACATTAAGAATCTATTATTATGTATAGCTGATGTAATGTGTTTTTGTTACAAAACTTGTTTTATCATACAGGTTAGTATTTATATTAATTCATGCTCATAGTTTTGATGCTACTTGGTGTTTGTTGATGACTTTTTTGTTATTAGAAGGTACACATAGATTTTTTTTGAGGTTTATCAATTTATGTTGATGTTAAAGTTTAATTTTTTTAATTTGATGTTTCAGGTCTAACAAGTAACAATATAAAGGCTTGTTATTGTTTGTGAAGTATTGGCTAAATGATATGCTTGAGAAGATGATTTTTGGTTTATTAGCTACAAATAATATGCCTTGTTATTTCATATGATTTAAGTTACTTTATTTTGGTCTCGTAACATTATATGGTTTAAGGATGTTTTTCCTCGTTCGTAAACGGTGGTTGCGTTATGATGGTGCTTTTTATGTTCTTTGCTATGGCATTTTAAAGTATATTAATTTTCCAAATGAAGAGTATTTTATATATTTAGGTCTAAAACTCGAGCTCGAGTCGAGCTTTGGCTAGTTAGTTGTGTTTTATGCAAACTAAACCGAGCCTATACGAGCCGAGCTCGAGCTTTAGTTTCGCTACTCGAGCCGAGTTCGATCCAAGAATAACTGGCTCGAACGAGCTCGAGCTTTAAGAAAAATCCATCGAGCCGAGCTCGAGTACTATAAGGCTCGGGCTCGGCTCGGTTGTTTACACCCCTACTTGAGCATTGAAAATTAAACACATTGTTTTAACTATTAAGTGTACCCTTATATTAGAAAAGACGAACCGATTCAACTAGTATACATGTATCATTGTAATTTATGTTTCTAATAATATCATCTAAAAGAACATATAGTTATACTATATTCAAATTAAAAAACTGTATTTTATTTTATAAAATAGCTTTTGTTTTAAAATAATAAAGTATTAAAAAATTACAGAGAATAAAAGAGTGATTCTAGATTCAAAGGAAAAGGTTATCTCCAGTTTTACCCTTCTCACCATATTTTACTTACTATTATTATAAATTATATTTATATCTGTTGCTTCACCGAAATAAGGTTCCTCCTCTGCTGGCCGACGCTACCTCGAATAACCTGTTGGCATGTAAACAACACCGTTAGGCTCACACCAGGGAAGTGTCCTTGCGATCCACCTCCAGCATGAGAATCAGTTTTGTATTTTGGGATAAGTGTATAGAAAGTAGAGAGACTGAGTATAAGTTTCTTGTGTCTTACCTAAGCATTAAGTGTCCATATTTATACTTGAGGATCCTTTTTAGGAGATCAGAGGGGGTTTGTGGTGTCAGCCTATTTTGATGGAGGGTCTCTCTTCTTAACTTCTGTATCTTTTTCTTATCTTTGGAGATATGCTATTCGTGTGTAAAGATTTTGACTATGCTTTGTTGTTTCGTCAGCATCATCTTTGACCTGTATTTACTAGCCTTTGACTTTCCAATTTTAGTTGTAAAAGGTAACTTCTTACTTTTGAAATCCTATATACGATATTCATTTTTACAGTAAACCTCCATTTCCAATCTTTACAGTGTACCGCCACCCACTGTCCTAACAATCGTCCTAGGGTTCCTGCTTACGTTGCTTTTTCCTGGCGTTGGCCTTGCCTATGTCATCAATATCTACCTTAATCATTGGATTAGTGTGATCATAAACCATAATCTTTGGTACATGCAAATTTTCGTTTGTTTATTTTTCATATATACAAATTTGCGTATGTGAATGTTACAGTTATATGAAAATATATAAATATATAGTGCAGGAAAATTGAGGCGGAGTATGTTCTTATACATCATGAGGTGTTTAAGTAGCTTACTTTAGAACAATTTCCACATTAAAGCAAAAGTTATGTCTAAGATGTAAGATTAATTATTAATATTTTTTATCCATAAATTAAGGAACAAATTAGCACCACTCCATAAACTTTTCAATTTCTTTTAATATGTTGTTGTATGTACTTTTCTTGACTCTAGCATCTTGCTATAGTTAGTTTTTATATAATTTTGCTTGCCGTTCAAAAAAAACTCCATAAACTTTTAAATAGTAGGTTATAATTTTGTCGTTTGAGTTGAACTTAAATGTCACATTCTGTTTTTAGGGTAGAGTTATAATAAAAGAGTGTTCAATCTTAAAACTTTAAAAAAGATTGTGAGCTTGACACTTTTACTTCTATTATTTTAAAGAGGAGCGTATTTTAAATCATTGTGTCTTATATGTTAATTGTGTCAAATATCTATTAATTGTGTCATATATTTTACATCATTTGTTACATGTATTATTTATTGTTTTTTATGTTTTAGATCATTTTATGTTATTCTTGTCATTATTATATAGATTATATAAACTTGTTATCTACATTGTGGTTTGCAATTAGAAGTACACAATGATATACTTCACCAATGTATTTTTTAATACTCATTGTATTGAAAATAACGCAATGTGTTATTTTTGTTATTGTTTATATGAACTTGTTATCTATCATTGTGTTTTATAATTAAAAGTACATAATGATATTATTTCACCAATCTATTTTTCAAAACTTATAGTGTTAAAGATAAGACAATGATAATAAAAAAACACAATGAGACATTGTGTTGTTTTGTTATTTGTTTTAATGTATTAGATTAATTAGGTGTTACTTTATTATCGTGTTTTACATATTAGAGATACACAATATTGTTATTCTATCATTATATATATTTCAAAAATTCATCATTTTAGAAAAACATAATAGTATTCAGAAAAATAAAATAACTAACAAAAAGACACATTGATCTGCATTAACAACATAATGACGAGATGTAACACCCGGATATTTTCTTTGAAGCCGACGAAAGAAGAAAAAGAAATAAAGTCCAAAGTCGAGGGACCAAACTTGCCAAAACGGGAGAAGGTTTGGAAGAGTGGGGGATTAAGAGGGGAGGGCAGCCCACACCCTCCCCCACACTCACAAAATTCAGCCAAGAGAGAAGAAAGGGAGAAAGAGGTGGTTTCAAGCTTGGTTTTCGTGGATTCGAGCGTGAAAGTTGAAGTGTAGCGAGTTGGATTGAACCTCTACTTGACGGGGTTGTTTGTGTGAGTTCTAGGACCCCTCTTTTACACACTTTTGAATGATTTTGGGGCTAGAACACATCTAAAACCCGTTTTTGAAAAGTTGGGTGTTGAACCCGTATGTATGCGTATGTGTATGTGTTTGATGCGGGTGGGGTTTGATTTGGGGCTTGTGTGTGCTTGAATGGTGTTGTGGTAGGTGTTTCTAAGGTTTAGGATGGTTGATTTGAGCTTAGAACAGGTTTGGGTGAGCTTGGAGGCCGAAAATGGCAGTTTGCGTTCGGGATGAACTGCATTCTGCATCAGCTAGGGCTAGGCGACCGAATGGCATGCGACTGGAGGCCATACGGCCGAAAGGCATGCGACTGAGGTCCATGCGCACGATTGCCATGCGATTGAGGTCCATACGCATGAAAGTCATACGACTGAAGTTCATGCGTCTGTAAGGTATGCGATTGAAGGTTATACGACTGAGGTCCATGCGCATAGGTGTCCATTCGCCCATAGGTCCATTCGCATAGGTTCCATTCACCTGATGTCCATTCGCCTAAGTGTGCAGTCGTCTGGGAGGCCATGTGACTAGAGGGTGTCCATACGCCTAAGTAGGGCTCATACGCCCGAAAGAACAATGGTTTATTTTCTGACTTTCGAGGGAAAGTGCAGATGTGGCTTTTGACTTGGGAGATTCCTGGAGGTTCGTGTAAGTTGACTTTTAGGGTCATAGATGTTATGATGGGCATGTTGATGATGTATGATTGATGTTTATGCATGATGGTATGTATGATGTATGTTATGTATGTATGATGGTGTTGTGCCTGGCGATGTTTGTATGTTTATGTTGATGTTCCTTAATATGTGTGGTTATTTTCCCGTGGCTTTACGTTGAATGTTAATGAATGAAATGAAAGTATTATGTAACGTAAAGTGGAAGATAATGAAAAGAGGAACATGATGAATGAATGCATGCATTAATGAATGAACGAAAGTATGAAAGGCTTGCAAGCAAAATGTACAGAGGTGCACGGCTCTAAAATGTCGTAAGCTCAACTGCGTATGGTTTAGCTAACCCTTAAGGATACACGCAGGGGTTCCAGTCTTTGTGACTGACCAACGATGTGGTACATGGTGTATAGTGATTACTCACCTCGGTGCTAGTGCCAGGCTATGTGCAGTGTGGAAGTCATTTATGATCTTTGGCCCAGTACTCGAGTTATGCATAATGTTGGGGGTGTAGTATACAGTGGTTTATAGAGATTACTCACCTCGGTGCTGGTGCCAGGCTATGTGCAGTGTGGAAGTCATTTATGATCTTCGGCCTAGTACTCGAATTATGCTTAATGTTGGGGGTGTAGTATACGGTTGGGATCTTTGTCGCTTACCCGGTGCTAGTGCCAAGCTATGTGCAATGTGGAAGTAAATTATGAACTTCGGCTCAATACCCCATTGGTTTGGGGCATAGCTGATGACACTGATCCCGATAGTGATAAAAAGATAATGTGATAAAGAAGGAAAGGGCTAAAGAAAGTATGTGATGAACAGTAAAGGAAGATAATAATTATATTATCTGTGTGTATGTATTATGTGTGATCACGTACAAAAGTAAAGAACGGTTTTAATGAAAGTCAAATATATTTTATTATAAAACTATAACTCACTCAGCAACGCTGACTTTTATGTGTTTCCAGTTGGTAGGTAAAGTTGTTGAGGATGGCATGGGGCGGCTACTTGGCTCTTTTTGGAAGGCATCCATTTTTATAATGCTTTTGTGATGTAATGCAACATGTATTTTGTAATCTGAAAACGATGTATCATTTTGCAAAAGCTTTTATAATGAATGAAATGTTCGTTTTAATGTTCCGCTGCAATGTATTTTATTGAAGTTAATAATTGTATGTTTTATGTGCGATGATTGACCAGCTGTAAGTGTCCCGGGAACGGGGCCTTACAAGTTGGTATCAGAGCCAAAGTTTAAGTGAAACGGGTAAATTTTCCAAATAAACCTTAACTTAAACTGAAAATGAGACGGAAAGGAAAAGGATGCCAATCTGAGTAGCTGCGTACCATCAGGTATTTTCTTAATGTTAATCGTTATTACGTGTGCATGTTATGTGGTTTATGTGTTGTATGTAGATTCAGATACTGAGGTAGTCAGGATAGGTAATGCTCGGGGTATGGAGAGTAAAGTAAGTGGCTAATCACAACTAGAATCTGTAATTAGGGACTTACTATACTTGATATAAACTGAGTTGTTCCCTTGAATGACCGTGTTGGTGTTTGAATCTTTCAGTGTGTGTGAGAATGGCCGGTGGTAGATCTTCAAAAGCTTCTCGTGGTGGAGGTAGTGGTGGACGTGGTGCTAAACCACGGGTCACGAGGGGAAGACCCAGAGTTGAAAAAGTGGTTCATGAAGAACCTGAGACCCCTCATCCGGAGGATGGTGATGAGAGTGCGAATTTGAGGGCCTCAGTGAAAGAGGCAGTTGTAGAGGAGGTTCATCAGGTCATGCAAACGATCTTACCGTCTGTGGTGACTGAAGTAATTAAGGCTGTAAAGGAAGGAGAAAGAAAGGAGAGAAACAGGTCCTCGGGAGGACGGGAGCAACCGGAGCCTGAAACGGTTCTCTCTGATGATGAAGAAGAGGAAGAAGAAGAGCCTGCGCCGGAGGCGGCACGAGGCTGTAACTATGGGGCGTTTCAACGATGCAAGCCCCCTACTTTTGATGGTAACGACACTACTGCTGCTGCTCACCGGTGGGTGAGAGAAATGGAAGCTGTTTTGAACATCAGCGAATGCCGGGAGGATCAGAAAGTAAAGTTTGCTGCCCACTCTTTTGTGGACTCGACTCTGTGTTGGTGGGACAATATAGTCCAAGCTGAGGGTGGTCGGGCTATCGGAAGGATGAGATGGTCAGAGTTGAAAAGGTTGGTGATTGAGGAGTTCTGTCCTCACCATGAGATGGACAAAGTCGAAAGAGAGTTCCTGCAGCTGGAGGCGGGAACCATGACACATCAACAATACACCACTAAATTTAACGAAATGGCACGACTGGTGCCGGATCAGGTGACGCCTCTGTCATGAAAGATTAAGAGGTACATTCAGTGCTTGCCGGCGGATGTCCGTAGGCACATGATCGCTGCCCGACCGAGCACGTTTAGGTCGGCGGTTGATTTGGCGGGGAGATTATACGATGAAAGAACTGTGGTGGTGACAGAAGCTAGCAAGAAAGGAGAGGGTGATCGGAATTGGAACGAGAAGCGATTTGGACGTGGCGGAGCCGCTCCAAGTAACAAAGGTGCACGGGTGGATGACCAGCGTGTGGTCACATCCGGTGCGGGGTCGGGAAGGTGTGACAAGTGTGGACAAAAACACCCCGGGGAATGTAGATTGGGGACCAATGTCTGTTTCCGTTGTGGAAGGACCGGACATGTGGCGAAGAACTGTGGTGTGAGGAGGTGTTATTCTTGTGGTGAGGAAGGCCACATGATCAGGGATTGCAAGAAGCCGAGGGCTAAAGGTTCAGGAGTGAAGAAGGCTGGAGGAGAAGGACGAGTGCCAGAGCGTTTACGATGATGCAGGAGGAGGCTAGGACGGACCCCGATGTCGTGTCAGGTACGTATCTAGTAATCAAACTCTTGCTCTTGGGTTGTTCGATTCCGGTGCTGGTAGGAGTTTTATTTCTGCTGTCTTTTGTGCTAAGTTGCCCATTAAGAGTGGAAGTGTTGATGAGCCCTTCTATGTAGGAATTGCCATAGGTAAGTCTACCCGGATTTCCGAGGCGATAGAAGGCTGCGATATTGAATTAGAAGGTCATGAGTAGTTTCCTGTTAGACTGTCTGTGATGACCTTAGGCGGTTTCGATGTAGTCCTAGGAATGGATTGGTTGGCGGACTACGAGGCGACATTGTGTGTCGCAAGAAGATGATCCGATTGACAGCGCCTGACGGGAGTTCGGTGACGGTTTATGGTGATCAGGTCACTACGATTCCGAAAGTGATTTCAATGGCGGTGGCGGGAAAGTGTAAGAGGCGTGGATGTAGTGCCTACTTGGCCTACGTGGAGGATATGGATATGCCAACACCACAACTGTCCGATGTACCGGTTGTGTGTGACTTTCCAGATGTATTTCCCGAAGACTTACCAGGAGTGCCACCTGACTGCGGGATCGAGTTTCAGATTGACTTGATACCGGGTGCTCAGCCTGTAGCTAAGGCATCGTATCAGTTGGCTCCAACTGAGATGAAGGAATTGATGGAACAACTGCAGGAGTTGCTCGATAAGAGGGACGGTAGTGTAAGGGTGTGAAATTTGTATGGGGCCAAGCTCAAGAGTAGGTGTTCGAGGAGTTAAAGGCGAGGTTGACTCAAGCTCCTGTTTTGTCGTTGCCCGATGGAAGTGAAGATTTGGTGGTTTATTCAGATGCTTCTTACTCGGGGCTGGGATGTGTGTCGATGCTCGGAGGAAAGGTTATAGCCTATGCATCCCGACAGTTGAGGGTTCATGAGGTCGAAAGCCTAAAGATAGGCAGAAGTCGTATGCCAATAAGAGACGTCGACCGATTGAGTTCCAAGTGGGTGATAGAGTTATGTTGAAAGTCTCACCTTGGAAAGGTATCATGCGGTTAAGAAAGCGGGGCAAGTTGAGCCCGAGATACATAGGGCCTATCCGAATCATTGCTCGAGTAGGAGAGGTGGCCTATAGACTAGAATTACTAGAGGAGTTAAGTGAAATTCATCCAACATTCCATGTATCTCATCTGAAAAAGTGTTTAGCAGACGAGGATATGGTTTTACCACTGGAAGATATCGAGGTAGACGAACGGCTCAATTATGTGGAGCAACCAGTGGCAATCATCGACCGTAAAGAGAAGAGGCTAAGGAATAAAGTGGTTCCTCTTGTGCGTGTACAGTGGAAGCACATGAAAGGATCCGAGTCAACGTGGGAGACAGAAGAAGAAATGAGGCAACATTACCCACGTTTGTTCGAGGGATAACAGGTTTCGGGGACGAAACCTATATAAGGGGGGTGGACTTGTAACACCCGGATATTTTCTTTGAAGCCGACGAAAGAAGAAAAAGAAATAAAGTCCAAAGTCGAGGGACCAAACTTGCCAAAACGGGAGAAGGTCTGGAAGAGTGCGGGATTAAGAGGGGAGGGCAGCCCACACCCTCCCCCACACTCACAAAATTCAGCCAAGAGAGAAGAAAGGGAGAAAGAGGTGGTTTCAAGCTTGGTTTTCGTGGATTCGAGCGTGAAAGTTGAAGTGTAGCGGGTTGGATTGAAGCTCTACTCGACGGGGTTGTTTGTGTGAGTTCTAGGACCCCTCTTTTACACACTTTTGAATGATTTTAGGGCTGGAACACATCTAAAACCCGTTTTTGAAAAGTTGGGTGTTGAACCCGTATGTATGCGTATGTGTATGTGTTTGATGCGGGTGGGGTTTGATTTCGGGCTTGTGTGTGCTTGAATGGTGTTGTGGTAGGTGTTTCTAAGGTTTAGGATGGTTGAATTGAGCTTAAAACAGGTTCGGGTGAGCTTGGAGGCCGAAAATGGCAGTTTGCGTTCGGGATGAACTGCATTCTGCATCAGCTAGGGCTAGGTGACCGAATGGCATGCGACTGGAGGCCATACGGCCGAAAGGCATGCGACTGAGGTCCATGCGCACGATTGCCATGCGACTGAGGTCCATACGCATGAAAGTCATACGACTGAAGTTCATGCGTCTGTAAGGTATGCGATTGAAGGTTATACGACTGAGGTCCATGCGCCTGGAGGCCATGCGACTGAGGTTCATACGCACGAAGGGTATGCGACTGAAGCCCATGCGCCTGAAGTCATGCGACTGAAGGCCATACGCATGAAAGCTATGTGACTGAGTGTCCATACGCATAGGTGTCCATTCGCCCATAGGTCTATTCGTATAGGGTCCATTCGCCTTATGTCCATTCGCCTAAGTGTTCAGTCGCCTGGGAGGCCATGTGACTGGAGGGTGTCCATACGTCCAAGTAAGGCTCATACGCCCGAAAGAACAATGGTTTATTTTCTGACTTTCGAGGGAAAGTGCAGATGTGACTTTTGTCGTGGGAGATTCCCGGAGGTTCGTGTAAGTTGACTTTTAAGGTCATAGATGTTATGATGGGCATGTTGATGATGAATGATTGATGTTTATGCATGATGGTATGTATGATGTATGTTATGTATGTATGATGGTGCCGTGCCTGGCGATGTTTGTATGTTTATGTTGATGTTCCTTAATATGTGTGGTTATTTTCCCGTGGCTTTACATTGAATGTTAATGAATGAAATGAAAGTATTATGTAATGTAAAGTGGAAGATAATGAAAAGAGGAACATGATGAATGAATGCATGCATTAATGAACGAAAGGAAAGTATTAAAGGCTTGCAAGCAAAATGTACAGAGGTGCACTACTCTAAAATGTCGTAAGCTCAACTGCGTATGGTTTAGCTAACCCTTAAGGATACACGCAGGGGTTCCAGTCTTTGTGACTGACCAACGATGTGGTACATGGTGTATAGTGATTACTCACCTTGGTGCTGGTGCCAGGCTATGTGTAGTGTGGAAGTCATTTATGATCTTCGGCCCAGTACTCGAGTTATGCATAATGTTGGGGGTGTAGTATACAATGGTTTATAGAGATTACTCACCTCGGTGCTCGTGCCAGGCTATGTGCAGTGTGGAAGTCATTTATGATCTTCGGCCCAGTACTCGAATTATGTATAAAGTTGGGGGTGTAGTATACGGTTAGGATCTTTGTCACTTACCCTGGTGCTGGTGCTAGGCTATGTGCAGTAAGGAAGTCAATTATGAACTTCGGCCCAGTACCCCATTGGTTTGGGGCATAGCTGATGACACTGATCCAGATTGTGATAAAAAGATAATGTGATAAAGAAGGAAAGGGCTAAAAAAAGTATGTGATGAACAGTAAAGGAATATAATAATGATATTATCTGTATGTATGTATTATGTGTGATCACATACAAAAGTAAAGAACGATTTTAATAAAAGTCAAATATATTTTATTATAAAACTAGAACTCACTCAGCAATGCTGACTTTTATGTGTTTCCAGTTGGCAGGTAAAGTTGCTGAGGATGGCACGGGGCGGCTACTTGGCTCTTTTTGGATGGCATCCATTTTTATAATGCTTTTGTGATGTAACGCAACATGTATTTTGTAATCTGAAAACGATGTATCATTTTGCAAAAGCTTTTATAATGAATGAAATGTTCGTTTTAATGTTCCGCTGCAATGTATTTTATTAAAGTTAATGTAATTGTATGTTTTATGTGCGATGATTGACCAGCTGTAAGTGTCCCGGGAACGGGGCCTTACACGAGACGTAGACTTAAAAACATAAAAAAATTAATTATCTTTTTATATAACAATACTATACTCGTTTTAAAGGTAGAAAAACACTCGTTTTTAAGGTGTAATTTTTATAAAAATCATGTTGTATATAAAAGTTATGAATGTTTTAAAATAAAATGAGGGAACTTAGAAAAAAGTCAACAAAAGTATCTATTACTAAAATACCACTAACAATTTTTTTCTTACAAATTGATACCAACAATTGATTAAAAAGATTAATGGTTGAAATTACTTTTTATAGTTTTTAGTTTTGGAAGCCTTTTTATTTAAACCTTTCTCTTGTTTTTAAACAGAAGACTTTTACATACTTATTTTTTTAAGACGATCAATTACATTTTTTTTCAAATAAAAAATCAATTACATATTTCTATTTCTAAAACATATATATCACATGTTTATCCATTTTATTAAATTACCTTGTTATATTACATATTTATTCATCTCATTAAAATTAGCTTATTAAATCACTAGTTTATATCTCTGTTTTTAGTAAGAGATTTTTACATTCTGATTTTTTTTGTGTTGTAATTATTTAAAACTCTTGTAATTTTTTTTATATTTGAAGGTGTAACTTTGATTATCGATGGTTGTTTTCTATATGAAGTTTTATACTTTGGTATCTAAATATGTAATTATGTTGTTTTGATTTATACGGAGTACTCAAAATATAAAAATATGTAATTAATGGTCTTAAAAAGGAAAATATATAAAAGTACCTTATTAAAGTAAGATAAAAATAATCATGCAATAAGTTTATTTTAATGAAATGAATAAATATATATTATATATGTTTAAAAATGATAAAAATGTAATTATCTTTTTGGCTTAGAAAATATATAGTTAATGATTTTAAGAACTGAACATATGTAAGTGCCCTTTAAACTAAGAAACTAACAAAATAAAATGTCTTTTATGTTTATATTTATCACAAATTTAATAATTTTCCACCAAAATAAAGAACATTTTATAAAATATTTGAAGTAACTTAAAACACAAAAAAATGTTACGACAAGGATTGAAAAGGACTTAAATTACCCATAATACAGTGTGGTATGGTGCTTGCTCCTTATAAAAGTGATGTGAATTCAAATATTTGTAAATGCAATGTTAGTTGGAATTTGATGGTAAAAAAATTGTTGTTGAAAGAATGGAATTAAATTATGATAAAGTTCAAACATAAAAGACTTGTTATTCTCTTAGTTTAATGATGAAAAGTAAAATTTCAGAAAAATCTAAAGGAGTTATAATATACTCATTTTTAAATAAGTTTGTTACATCATATGAGGTATATTCAATAACTAAACTCATACTCCCCCGTAAATTGAGTACTTAGAAAATAAGAAATATAAGGTCAAAACAATTAAGTTTGACTAAGAAATGAAACACATAATGTTTGAAAATAAATAAATCAATAAGTTATTTTTTATTATTAAAATTATCGGATTCCATAACGAATTCTTACTTCTTAAATCCTGTTCTCGTGATTAAGTGTTGACTAAATTTGCTCCCAAGTTGTAATTTCCGTTCAGGAACGCAACCAGCTAAGCTTAACATGCTTGTGGCTTAATAATTGGACTTAATTTTCTTGATTAAAAGAAACTCAAACTTAAGCAAATAAACTTTCTATAGTAATATAATATATTTAGGAGTTAATTACACAAATTATCTATCGAGTATATTTAAAATCACGGGTCTAAACTTAAATAACTATAGCAAGTTTCTTTATTCGAAAAATTATTATGATTATTTCCAGTAATTGAAATAAACTTTTTTCTATCACTTTTATGCGAATGACTTTTTTGTTCTTAACTACTAAATAAAAAAATGTGTAATTTTTATTAATATTTTATTTTGTTTATTTTTTAATTTAATTTATTTTGCTCTTCTATGTTTCTCTTTTTCCCACCGCTTTTATGTTGTAAACCTATCTTAAATATTAATAGATGAATTAACTTTAATCTATTTTTTAGAATATAATTTCTTTATAGATGTTCAGTTTTTATAAGCTTATTATTAGTTACGCAATTTAGTCGTATAATTTTCTAATAGAACTAATAAAAAATAGAAACCCTATTGTGTGCGTATATACAATGGCGGAGCTTGAACAAAACCGTAGAGGGGGCGGGGGCGAAATTATTTTTTTAAGGGGGCGAACTTGATATTTATATAAAAATTTATACTACCGGGACAAAAGTTTACACTACCGAACTAAAATTTAACACTACCGAAGAAAAAAAGAGAGCCCCCCCCCCCCCCGGGTCTCCACTAACCTCCGCCAGTGCGTATATATATATTGTGTTTCTAACAATTAAACTTTATTTTTAATATTAATTTGTACTAATAGGAAAAACGAAATCAACCATCAAAGGGCGTCATCGCCATTACCTGCACGTGAGATACGATGGGTTCTCTTGTTAATTGTTTCACCATGAAACGCTTGACGACGTCACCAACTATATTGTGTTTGCATCAAGTTAAACATCGAAAGCATATTTTTATAGGCTCCATCTTTTTGAGTT
>CM046037.1:19523510-19636010 GCA_025215565.1 Flaveria ramosissima | reverse complement strand
ATATTACATTCATATCAGGATCTAGGTACATATGTATCAACAAACTCCCCCTTGGACCTAGATCTATCTAATGTCTTACCTTCTGCATCACCTCTTCATACTTCTTGTACTTTTCCTCTCTTGTGACTCCTGCGTGTATCTCAAACGCAAAGCAGAGTCTTATGACATTTTGGAATTGGAGGGCTTGTACAATATCTTGCGTGTCATAGAATAGTGGCCACTTGTATAATGTGTATACATCATTAGCAGACAAGTTAGTGAGCCACATCGGGTCAAACACCCTGATGGTATCCATTTGTCCCTCTTTATTTAGAACTATGACCGCCTCCCCGGTTCTCCAATCATAGTACCACCACTTAAAGTGTGGAGTGAAGTCCTGTGGCATCTCCCTGAGAGGGATTCTTGACATTGTTCTTGGGGGACTCCACTTCAGCACTATCTTGGGCTTACCAGTGATGGGATCAACTTCAGAACGTCTGATATACCTCGTAGGTTGTTGAGGTTTGAAGTTGACCCACCTGGTGTGGTACTCTTTCTTCAGGGCAACCTCAAACCAGCCTGACATTTTCCTTGGGTCAGCATATAGTAGCTTCAATTTTGCCAGCTGGTTGAGCTCAAAACCAGGTAGAGTCTTTAGATCATGTGGAAATCTAAAGTACTATATGCCCTTCTCCCTCTTTATGGCATAAACATTTAGATCCTCAAAATGTGCCCACGCAATAATCCTGCCTGACACCTTATGATGTTTCTTCACTTTGTAGAGTTTGGTGTAGACATTCTGTTTAGGAGCGGCGCGTTGGGCTCGGATTTCCTCGAAACATGCAGCCCATTCTGCCTTTCTGATATCAACATCGTCGTTTGAGGCTTGGGCTTTTCCTTCAGTCTTCTCAGACTCTTGCTCCATCTGATCCAATACCTCAAATGTATCACTGACTAGGGATTCACCCAGATTGGGAACCACATTTCCCTCGTTGTCAGCGTACTGAGGATAATGCTCTGCTGTGACGTCTTCGATTTCTATCTCATCAATGTCGTTCAGCTCTTCGTCACTGGTAGACTCACAAGTTGGAGCATCCTTAATGATCTCATCTGGATTCAGCTTGAACATCTCAGCCAGTTGCTCATTTGTAAGATCATGAATTATTTCCCCTTCTTCAGGGGTATAACTCACTGATCTCCTGACGATCCCTTGCAGATCAAGAATCATAGTCAATTGAGTCTTGACCTGCTGAAGGGGAGCAACATCATATTCATCCCTTTGATAGTTTGGATCTGCTTGATTTAAACATGTAACACATCAAACATTAGTTAATAATCAAGACAGAAATACATTAATCTTAATATAAACATCAAATACATAAGTTTAATACATGATTCAAGTACAAAAGCTATCAAATACATAAACATCTAATCATTACTTTTATCTTGAATAGCTGGATCATCACTAGGTGAGGCAGAAGAAGAAGCTCGTTGGTCTTGATTTCTCTTTGATCGTCTTTCTTGACCCTGAGCTGAGGCAGATGCAGCTGCATCTCCTCCTTCATCATCATCATCCTCCTGCCTATCCTCTGTCTTTTCTTCCTCATTCCCTTCATCATCATCACTCTCTTCATCTTCATCCTCATCCTCATCATCACCATCATCACCATCTCCTTCCTTTATCTTCAGAGGCTCATCTTTAGTTCCTTTGAGCTTGAGCATGATAGTCTTTTTGGCATCCTCCAACTCCTCAATCTTCTTTGCTGATATGACTCTATGCTCTTGGAGTTGGGCAATCTCTTGGCTCTGAGCAGCCATTTGCTGTGCCTGCTGCTCAATCAGCTGAGCCTGCTGAGAGATCTGCTGGGACTGTGCAGCTGTGAGATCTGCCAGCTGACGAATCTGTGCAGTCTTCTCGTCATCGGCTGCTAACAGACGCATCACCATACGGTTCAGCGCTGATAGCTGTTCCTCTACCCCAATGGGAGGTAGAGGTGATCCATATAGATGGGTGGGATGTGATGATGGTCCGGCTTGGTGGCTAGTGGTAGTGGTGGTGGCAGTGGTGAAGATTGGGTTAGGTCTAGATGATAGTGGTGGTGATGTAGGTGTGAATGATATGGTGGTGGATGGGATGTATGTAGTGGTGTTAGGAGGAATGGTGGTAGGGATGGTGGCTGTGGTGGTGGCTGTGGTAACAGATGGTGTGGCTGTAGAGGTGGTAGTGGTGGTGGCTGAGGTGGTGGCTGTGGTGGTGATGAAGGTGAGTCTGCGCTTCTTCTTCTTCATGCCGTGGGGCTGAGCTATCCTCTTCCAACCGCCCGGAGCCCATGTTCTGTGGGAACGACTTTACTTCCCACAGTCCTAGTTAGTGGCTCCTCATCTGACTCTTCATCATCCTCACCAGGTATAAAATCCTGGTGAAACCCAGCCGACTCTGCTATATCTCCAGTGGGGGCAGATACTGGAGGTGTACTATCAGTAGTTGTGCCCCTCTGTCGAGTGGGCATGGTATCTCCAGCATCCCCGCTATCATCATCATCAGAGTCATGCTCTGGGAGCAGTAGCCGCTCATCATCTGAGTCGCTGTCATCGTGACGCCACTGACGTCTACCCGGTGCCACATACCTCTCATTGGCCAGATGGCCTATCAATCTCTTTACCTGGGGCTTTACCTGCTTACCCCGGTACACTCTCATACGACCCAGAGTCGTATCGTCCATGATCTCTAAAGCCACAGCATCGTGGCGCTCCTTAGGAAGTGATGGCAGCTTCTCATTGAAGATCAGCTGCAAGAATCTGGGGTACATGCAAAAACCCTCCTTACCCTTGGCCTCCAGATTCTCCACAAGATAAGAGAAGATCATGCTCGAGAAGCTGAAGGGGTGGTTCAGCACCAGTGCCACATAGGCATTCTGAATCTGGTCTGAAAGATCATCAAACCCACCCCTCCTAGAAGCAATGCACTTCAGAATAACATGTGCTAAGTACTTATACTGGGGACACAGGTTGCTCTTGTTGAGCACACCTGAGTTGATGTCCCCAGCGTACTTAATCCTCAGGAAGCATCCTCTCACCATAAGCGGATGAAGTCTGGTGGGGTGATCAGGATCGTCCCCAGATCAAGTACTCTCTGAATGTCAGCAGCTGTAATCTCAATATCCATACCACAAATGGAGCTCCGTATGCTGTATGGCTCACGTGAACGATCAACAGAAGCATTCTCCCAGAAGGCCTGATGTAAAGACCTGTAGGGAGTACATGGAGTAGAGATGGCCTTGTGGATCCTTGAACGCCGAAGAAAAGCAATGATCTCTGTAAACTCGGCACCATTCCGAGTAGTATGGTCTAGATGAGCACATATATTGTGCTTAGGGTTGATAGACCATCTATCAGCCATTGATCTGAAACACAAGACACAAAACCATTAGAAAGTCACACATCACAATTCAGTTCTAAGTATCTTGTTTAAATTCATTCTGATTCATTCATGCGAATGAATCATGCGACTGAGGTCAGTCGGTTGTCCTATCATGCGACTGAACTCATTCGGGTGAATGAAACATGCGACTGAGTTCAATCTGTTGGCTGAGCCTGCGATTGGTTCAGTCGGCCGACTGAGCTCATTCGCATAGTGCATTCGGCCGATTGACCCAATCGCAAGATTCAATCGTGCGATTGGAGTTCATCCGGACGACCAGTCGCTTGACCCACTGTTGGTCGACTGAGGTTCGAATCTTGACCAAATCAAGTAATTAATCGTGGTTTAATGGTTCGTTAGACTCGCAATCTCATAACTAATAACCTATTAGACTTATTTTTAACATGTTACTTAGTTTCAGTAGGTTATTAGGTCATTTAAGGTCCGGTTCTTGTTTCAATCAAACATCACAAATTAGGGCTCGATTTCTTCTGATTTCTGTGAGATTTCACTTTAATACCTGTATAAATGTAAACGCACGTCAGAAGATCAATAAGAGTGTATAAACAAGGTCTAAAGAAATTTGGGCAGCGTAACGGTACTATGTGCGAAATAGGGGCGATTGAGAGTGATGAGGAGAATGCGATCGACTATGGCCCTTTAAATACTGAAACTGAGTTCAATCGGCCGACTGGCCTCATTCGCTCAGTTCATTCGGGCGACTGAAGCTCAGTCGGGCGACTGGCTCAGTCGATCACATTCAGTTGGCCGACTGAGGCTCAGTCGGTCGACTGACTCATTCGCACACTTTCATTCGCACCTTCAGTTGGCCGACTGAAGCTCAGTCGGTCGACTGACTCATTCGCACACTCTCATTCGGTCGAATGGATCAGTCTGATAAGCCATTCGGTGAATGGTTCATACTCATGTCCAGTCGTGCGAATGGGACCCATTCGCATGATTGGTCCATACTCATGGTCCAGTCGTGCGAATGGGTCATACTTATGAAATTTTCTGCCTTTATGACCATTTAACATTTAAACCCTTTTAACTGTTGAAATAACATTATGAACATTTGATCATCTCAGACATGATCCTTTTAACTTGAAAAACTTTTGATCACCTCAGACGTGATCCTTTTAAACACTTTGTCACCTCAGACGTGACCCAATTATCTTTTGAAAACACATGTGGTCATCTCAGACATGACCCTTTTAGGTGATTTAATCCCTTACTGAATTCCATGATGTAGTCCGACAACAAACAAACTGAAATGACTAAATAAATAGAAAATTAAACTGAAGTACAAAAAATTAAACTTGTTTTTGACTTTTTGTGAGAGGTAAATCCTAAGATAGTAATCTACTGGATTCGGTTCCGGAATAGGCAGCTTCTATTTAGTTTGACCATACCTGGACCAATTCAATTTTGGAATCATACAGGCAAGTCAAATCATTTGGGACTTGTTATCAAAACCTTTTGATGCTCACTTCTTGGTTTTCATCCAGAGTCGTTAGCAAATTTAGGAAATCATACTGGTACTATTAGATTCCCACATTGATTTGGACTTTCAAGAATTGTAGCCACGATGATTGTCAGTATATTTGTCCTCTTAAATCCATACACAGACTTTTGACACAGATTGGTGATAGTTTAAGGTTTAATTATTTCAACCAACATTTGTGGATCCCACGCTTATATGGTAATCAACATTCCTCAGGAGTTTTGAGCGGTCTACGGGTATTTTGACAAGAAGAGACTATTCTTAGAGCTTTCAAAGAGAAGCCAATCCTCAGGTCAGTGCCATCGCACAGCAGAGAGGCGGCAAACAACAATGAATTCTAGAATATCTAGGTTATGCTTATCCTCAGGTCAGTGCCATCGCACAGCAGAGAGGCACACAACCTATCTTCTTGTTAGAGCATCTTTAATTTTCTTTTGCACATAATGCACCAACAACATAAGTTATTAGCTTGATAGCATTTGCTTTTCATTTTTTCGTGCTTTGCTCTATTTATGGTCATCCGCACACATTTGTGGCGTTTACATGCTCATTACCCCTTATTGGAATATTGTTGATTGTGTTAACCAGTGATAAGATGGGAGCCCACAGTCAGTTGAACAACTTAATTTGATCTTGAGATCACCAGTCAGGTCTAATCATCTATTGTGTTGAATCTACCGACATATCATCTGTGGTCTAGCAACCTCTAGGTCTACTTTCGTTGTGTTACCTTAGTAGTTACCAGTTTTTCTATCATATTTCCTTTTATATTGCTCAGACTACACAGACTTATACTTTGAATTTTGCATCTTGTCTAAATTAAAATTTTAAAGTCCCTCTTGATTTGTTCCTGTGTACTATCATTTTCCAAAGTATTTGAATCGGTATCACAGATACGATCTACCTTCTATCAGCTAGCCTCTCCTTCTCCCTCGTTTTTTTTAATGTTACTGGCTGACCTATTCTCCCCCTAAAATTCTAAAATCATAACCGATTTACGTATTTTAGGATTTTAATAGACAGCTAAATAACATGAATTTAATTTAAACAGAAAATAGAATAAATAAAGAAAATAAAAGGAAAAATTAAAAATAGACTAAACTGCATCGGACTACACATGGTCATCATCTGGAATGACATCACTTTTCTTTTTAACGCCGTTGACCTCTAACAGATATAGAAAACGTGGTTTGTCAAAAGCTTTTGTATAGAGGTCAGCGCGTTGAAAATCAGTATTTATCTTTACCACATCGATTAAATTCTTTTCAAAACAGTCCCGTATAAAATGATATTTAATACCGATGTGTTTGGTCTTAGGATGTTGTACTGGATTTTTAGTTACTGCAATTGCAGCAGAGTTATCAACAAAAATAGGAGTAGAAGAGAAATTTAAACCGTAGTCCCGCATTTGCTGTTGAATCCAAATGATTTGTGAACAGCAACTTGCAGCAGCAACGTATTCGGCTTCACAGGTTGACAATGCAACCGAGGTCTGCTTCTTACACTGCCAGGTCACTAATCTCCTCCCAAAGAATTGACACCCTGCTGATGTAGACTTGTAATTCATCTTGCAGCCCCCGTAATCCGAGTCACTATACGCCGTGAGCTCAAAGTCATCATCATGAGGATACCACAACCCAAGTGTGGGTGTGCCCTTCAGATAACGAAATATCCTTTTGACCCCGATCAGATGGTTAACCTTTGGCTTAGCCTGATATCTAGAACATAGACATGTAGCATACATGATGTCAGGTCTTGAGGCAGTGAGGTACATGAGAGATCCAATCATTCCTCGGTACATTGTTGCATCTACCAGATCTCCATTTTCATCGGGTGCTATATCATGGTTTGTAGCAAGTGGAGTCCCAGCTGCAGAAGCATTCTCCATGTCAAACCGACTGAGAATGTCTCCCACATACTTGGTCTGATGTAGAAAAATCCTTTGGGTGTCTGATCCACCTGTAACCCGAGAAAGAATTTCATCTCCCCCATGGCACTCATCTCAAACTCCGCCTTCATTACTGCTTCAAATTCTTTGCATAATTCTTCGTTCTTTGAACCGAAGATTATGTCATCGACATAGATCTGTACTAGCAGTAAGTCTCCATCTTTTTCTTTGATAAACAGTGTGCAGTCAATGACTCCCCTGCGAAAGCCGTGTTTCACAAGATGAGTCGAGAGTTTCTCATACCAGGCCCTTGGAGCTTGATGAAGCCCGTATAAGGCCTTGTCGAGTTTGTAAACTCTGTCCCGATGATAAGGATCTTCAAATCCCTCGGGTTGACTGACATAAACTGTCTCTCGGATTTCACCATGAAGGAATGCACTCTTCACATCTAATTGATAGACTTTGATCTTCATATACGATGCATAGGCAAGGAAGATGCGGATGGCTTCCATCCTTGCCACGGGTGCAAACACTTCATTGTAATCAATGCCCTCGACTTGTCGAAATCCCTGAACTACCAGTCGAGCCTTGTTCCTGATAATGACGCCTTGGTCATCCTTCTTGCATTTCAAGACCCATTTGGTGCCAATGACCTTAGCACCTTTAGGTCTATCTACCAGAGTCCATACACCTAACTTCTTGAACTGAAGAAGTTCTTCTTGCATGGCACTCACCCATGCCTCATCATTCAGTGCTTCACTGACGTATTTTGGCTCAAACTGCGAGACAAAACACCGATAAGCACCATCGTGAATGTATCCTTTTTCCATTACCGAGGCATAATCAGCTGAGTACAGCTGATTTCTGGTCTGCACTCCTGATCTGACATCCCCAATGACATTGTCTAGGGGATGATAGACATTTAGACGTGATCCTGGAGTGGTAGGAACAACTACCTCAGAGCCAAGATTATGAACATTTGGTTCTGCATCTGAGGTAGATGGAGTTTGAGGTTCCGAAGTCGAAGAGGCATCACTGTTAGATGCTTGTGGACTTGCAGGAATTGGAACCTGTCCCTCCTGATTGTTCTGGTCATCTTCTTCAGCTTCATCTTCTGAGGAGGAGTCACTGTCTTCGAGTGCTCCCCCTGAGTGGTGAGATGATTCTCCCTGTGAGCTCGATGATGTTGAATCAAGTGATGGTGTATTCAAGATATCATACATCATCCGTGTAGCTAACTCGTCATCAGAAGGAGAGATAGGTATGTTGAAGGACTTGAAGAATCCATCATAGTCAAAAAAGTAAGCGGGTCCTTTCCAGTAGGTGGTGTGGTATATCTCTGAACATCAACATTACACCACACTTCTACTAAACCCGTTGAGTTGTTGTAAACTCTCTTGTTCGGTATGTTGTATCCTAGGAAGATCCCTTCATCAGCCTTCTCGCTGAATTTTCCTTCTTGAGTCTTCTTCAGAAGTGTGCACGGCGCGCCAAATGGTTCGAGATACTCCAGATTAGGTTTACGTCGTTGTAGTAACTCGTAACATGTCTTGCCATGGCGCTTGACTACCAGAACTCGATTTAATGTATAACATGCATTTGCCACTGCCTCATTCCAGAATTGGATAGGCAGTTTCGAGTCTGCTAGCATTGTCCGTGCTGTCTCTATCAAGCTTCTATTCTTCCTCTCAGCAACACCATTCATCTGAGGCGTGTAGGCAGAAGTGAACTGGTGCACAATTCCCTTTTCCTTGCAGTAAGCCTCCATCCACTGATTCTTGAATTCTGTCCCGTTGTCTGAGCGTACCTGTCTCACCTTCAGCTTGTAGAGAGATTCCAGTGTGGTTACTAATTCCTTGAATGACTCAAATGTTTCTGATTTGGACTTCAGAAACATTACCCAAGAGAATCTTGAGTAGTCATCAGTAACCACATAACAGTACAAGTCACCTGCAATGCTCTTTGTACTGACTGGACCAAACAGATCCATGTGAAGAAGTTCAAGAGGAAGCTCGATAGAATGAACTTTCTTTTCCTTATGAGACTTCTTCGTCTGTTTTCCTTTCTTGCATGCTACACAGAAATCCGGAAGTTGGAAATTTTTACGTTAACTCCTCTCACGAGATCCTTCTGGATCAAGTGATTCATCTTCCGTTGATTAATGTGTCCCATTCTCCTATGCCAGGAAATGGAGTCCTTCTCAGTAGCTTTTGATAGAAAGCACTGAACTTCATGATCCGTTGTAGAAGCCGTTGAGAGATCCAAAACATAAAGGTCTTTATATCTTGAAGCTGTCATCAAACTTGGTCCTCCGGAATCACATAGTCTTTCTTTAGGACGTAACACTTCTTGTTGTCGAATATGACTTTAAATCCTTTGTCACATATTTGGGAAACAGAAAGTAAGTTGTTTTGAAGTTGTTGAACGTAGTTCACTTTATCAAACTTAACTTTCTAATTTCCAACCTCTCCCTGAGCTGTGATATAACCTCCTTTGTTACCAGCAAAAGAAACATGCCCTCCTTTTATTTGTTTGACGTTTGATAAAAGAGCCATGTTTCCTGTCATGTGCCTGGATGCTCCGCTATCTACAATCCACGTGTTGGTTTCAGCACTGTAGCGAACACCCTGCACATACAATTTAAAACATTAGTTTAGGTTAGGAACCCAAGCCTTTACTGGCTTGGGTTTCCCAGAGGCATCACACATCATGAATTCAACCCATTGACCCTTAGAAGGTGAGGGTAGCTCAGGTGCCTTCTTGTCATCATTATCAACACAGAGGATGACTTTTCTTTCCATAAGCCAGATTTGTGTAAGGCCTGTTTGTGATAAACAGTCGACTGGCTAATGGGTTGAACTTTGGGTTCACTAGTTCTTCTAGGTGGAGTTAAAGAACTCCTCTTAGAAGACCTAGGTTTTGAATCCTGAAGTTCAATTTTCTTCCTAGGTGTCTGATAGTAAGGACAAAAAGAAGCAATGTGTCCACTCTCCACAGTTGTAGCATGACCTGCTATCAACTTTATGATTAAACTTTCTATGTGGAGATGTGTGTGACACCCTAGTGACATCATTATGTTTGGGTTTTGACTCTGCTTCTTTTGATGTTTTCTCTTGTTTAACAAACTTAATTGTTTTAACATTTTTACCATCTTTTCCATTTTGGTTAACTGGACTTTGACATGAGACTCGTGAAAGGTTAACATTAATAGTTTTTTAGGTTCAGATTTGACTTTGTTTGACCCTGACTTTATATTAACCTTTTAAATTCTTTTTCCAGATTAACACAAGGCATTTTACCCTTTGCCTTTGAAGTGGCCTCCTTTTGTTTTGTTCCAGATTCAATAGAAGAACATGAGGAATCTGGATCACTAACAAGAGGAGTAGACACCACATGATCCTTGATGGGATTGTTATTATTGGTCTACTCTTAGTGTTATCAAGGTCTCAGGTGGTGGTGGAACCACTTTATAACCCAAACCCTCCCCATTGTTACGCTCTCTCACTAAGTGTTGGACAATATGAGATGAACTTGTCCAACTGTGCAGTTTTTGCTTTAATGAGTTGACTTCTACTTCTAAAACTGCTTTTTGTTTCTTAGTGTCTTCTAGGGAGTTAAGATAGTACCTAATGTCATTAGCTTGGTTAAATGCTACTACTTCAGTTTCCCTAAGCTGTTTATTCAAAAGGTCTATCTTTTCTTTGTAACTATGCTCATTTTGTTTTAAAACTCTATTTGCCTCAGTGCACAGTTGCAAATCCTTTACTAAGCTATCATTATGATCTAATAACCTAGCAAATTTCTGATCTATGCTTTCTCTAAATTTATTACAATCAAACAGCATGATTTTTGAAAAGTTGGTCAGTAGTACTTACCTGAGGAGGTTCTGATGAACCAGCCATCAACGCAGCATCTGATGTCTCTGGTTCTGGTGATTCTGTCTTTGTTGTAGACGTCCCTTCTTCAGGCTTGTAGCTGACCTCTGTTGCAGTCTCTTCACTGTTTGACATAGCTAGCTCAACTGCAATATCTCCTTCACTCGCTGAATCATCATCTAAGTCTTCCACGCTCGCAATATTGGATTCTCCTGGAAAGACAAACCGAAAGCTCCAGTCATGTCCTTCATCATCATGGGCAGTCAAGGCTTTTGAATCCTTGCTTGATGAAGTAGAACTGCTAGCTTGCTTGTCTTGACGAGTGAAGGACGAGAATGGATTCCCGTTTCCAGTCTACTTTGGCTTCACACACTCTCTTTTGAAGTGCCCCTTTTCTCCACAATTGAAGCAGGTCACCTTGCTCTTGTCAAAGCCAAACGTAGTGTCCTTGGTAGCAACCAAGTTTTGTCCGGTCTTTTTCACAAACTTCTTCGCCCTCCGGACAGCACTAGCTAAGGCCCACATAATATCCATCCTCTCCAGTTCAGTCTCATCTACCTGCTCGTAGTCCTCATCTGCCAGATGGCAGTTTCCAATTTTCCTAGCAACAAGTCCATCATAGGAATGGACCACTGCTGCCAAGAGATCCATGTGCTCTCGTGCTACTTCTACTGTCACGTTTGCGAGATTCTCGGTCTTCAGTCTTGTAGCATTTGCTTCAGATCCAATGTAATGGGTACTAGAAGACCCTGACGTTTCTGATCCTGAAGGAGAGGCTTGTGAAGGACCAGATGAGCTTGAGACAAAGGCAGTCTGAAGAGGTGCTCCAGATGTCTTAACTTGAGAAGTGGCATTGTACAAAGCTAGATTCTGAGTGTACGAAGACTTCTGAGCGCGGTACTTCATCCTAAGTGCTTCTTCTCGCAGCTTTAGAATGAAATTATTGATGTCCAACTTTGCTAGCATTCCATTCTGTCTCAGATTTGACACAAAAGTAGCCCATTTTTTTGGCAATCCGTCTGCAAAATTTGACACTTTATCTTCCATGGTAGTAGTGACATCATGTGTGTGCAGCTCGCTCATCAAATGGTAGAATCTATCAATGACATCGTCTAAACTCTCATTTCCCATTGATGAGAAGTTGTCAAATTCTTTCTTTAACTCCTTAGCTTTAATGGCCTTCAACGAAGCATTCCCGTCATATCTTTTCTCCAGCTCATCCCATAACTTTATGGCTTGCTTATTCTCAGAGTACTGGTGAAAATATCCTTAGGGATAGACTGTGTTAGCAATGCATATACTCTCTTTTCTGCATTATATTTAACTTTCTGTGCATCAGTCATTCCTCCTAAAGTAAGCTTCACCCCATCAGCTCCCACCGGCATACTGTATCCCGTCTCAATAGCTTCCCACATATTTGGATCCACTCCATTGAGGTAGATCTCAAAACGTTGTTTCCAGTGGGGAAACTCATCTAACGTTATAAGCTTCGGGGGTTTATTATGATTTCCCACCTCACTCTCCAGTAGCAGTAAGTTCTGAATCCGTGAGTCCTTCCCGGCTATAAACGCTGAAAATTGATCCTCCATCTCGATTAACTTTAAGTCTCTTAAACAATCTGTTTAACTAGTGCGAATAAAGTGATGCGAATGGGCTACCCGTGCGAATGAACTATGCGACTGGTTCAATCGTGCGGCTGAACTAAACGATTGGTCCAGTCGTGCGAATGACACTGATGCGGATGAACAATGCGAACGGTAGGCTTAGTCGTACGAATGAAGATGCGACAGAGTCCAATCGTACGTCTGGGGAATGCGAATGAAGTCCAGTCGTGCGATTGGTTCAATCGTCCGACTGAAGCTGCTGTATTTCGAAAATTTCTAGGTTTAACGTGTTTTGGCCGTAAAAACCCGAATTTTGACCAACCCTAATCGCCTTATGCCGGAGAAACCAAAACTTGATGAGCAGGGGACGTCCAAGACAACTTTTGACACAAAAAGATTGCGTTTTTAGTGAAAAAACACAACCTTTGTATCAAAATTGATTGAATCACACGTAATCAAGAGCCAAAGCTCTGATACCACTTGTTAGGATCTGGTATTTGAACGAAACACCAACTGATTAACGTGTAAACCAAACCAAATAGTGCGGAATCCTATTTGATTGGCGATCCAAACAGTGAGAACGCACGTAGAAACAATAAGGTATTGAATCTAACGTTAAGAATCGATTAGGAATCGATCTACAACGTTCTATGAACTTGAAGTATGAACTTGGAGGCTTCTGGACGGCTAGGGTACGTCTGGAGTCGAATTGGAATGAATGCTTACGTTTTTCCACGAATTAGGTGGTATTTATAGGTTAGGGTTGCTCATTCGGGCGACTAAACCATTAGTATGGTTCAGTCGTGCGATTGAGCCATGCAATTGATCCATTCGCACGACTGAGTGTTCAGTCGTGCAACTGAGCCAATCTCATGTTACAATCATACGACTGATCCAGTCTCATGGTTCAGTCGTGCGACTGAGTCATTCGCCTGAAGTTATTCATGCGTATGGTCCATTCGCATGGGCCATTCGCATGAGAACTTCATATTGCTAAGTTTGAATGTATTCATTAATATAACATTATGTGTATCAATTCAAACAATCACAAACCTATATAACCAATTCAATATCAACTCATTAATGAAATATTAAACATTATAAATCACAATCAAACATTCTCATTTCATTAATATCCCAACCATTACATAAGTGTAAGACAAACAAGACATATTACATTCATATCAGGATCTAGATACATATGTATCAACATTATGTATATGTAACTTTGATACTTGAAGTATATGTATATGTAAAGCTTTATATTTAGTAATTTTTTGTTATAATGTGATGATAAGGCGTATGGTTATATATTTTGTAATTTGTTACTAGTTATGACATATATGTTGCAAGTTATTAAGGGGCTGTTTGACAACCTCTTAATCAGCCTCTTAATGGTTCAGATGTCTGAATGGTTCAGCACTTAATGGTTCAGACTGTTTGTTTCGCGAGCAATGTCTGAATAGTTCAGACATTTGACTCTTAATGATTAAACATTATACTAATGTTGAATGGTTAAAAGGTCTAATACTAAATGGTTAACACTTCTTATCTGAATTGGTCAGACATTTGCCTTTGAATAGTTAAGCGATATAATAGTTCTTAATGGTTCAGACCTATTAATGATTCAACACTTAATGATTCAGACTTCTTATTGGTTCAACACTTAATTATTCAGATATTGCCAAACAACCCCTATGATTACTGACCTTTTTCAAAGTTTCCTATTTTTGAACATATATAAATTTTTTATACAATACGAGTTAGAAATATTTTAACCATATTTATAACTTAGTAATTATTGTTGTGCATAATTATAAATATAAGTTGCACAATATTAAACAAATGTTATGTAATTATCATATAACTTGAACATTTGTTTAGATAAGTTTATCATTACGTGTACGTAAATAGATAACATATTCCATCACTTTATTGCATAATTATTGATTTTTATGCTTTAACTATGACGCGAACGAAATTACTCTCATTTCTCAGGACACGTGTCACGTCCTGACAACTTTAACTCATACGCACACTTTGACGCTTTCGTTGCTTTGTACAATAACCTCCACTATATACATACATAAACACACATGTATATACATATAGATGTGTATATATATATATTGTATAAGTATAATGCCATGTGAAATCATAGGCTGTCCTTAAAAGATTCTCAACAACTAGAACCACCCCACAATTACAAAGACAAAAACACACACAAAAACAGTCATGAAGAGCCATTTTTGCATGCCATCAAGGATGAGAGCCAACCGGAAGATCAGCACCAGATTATCTCCGATATCACTTCTCGACCGCTTCCGCGAGGCGGTTTTCCGTTTAATCATGATATCAGCACTCTCCAGAGTCTCCACCACCCCTAACACCACCACCTACACCTCCACTTACGACACTCAGTCTCCCATACGGTTGTCCTCAAGGTCTTCATCCAAATCTTCACCAGCGGCCGCCAATCGACACCATCGGTCCTACCATCATTATTCAAGCGATTTGCATCATACCGAAGCGGTGGCGGATTGCATAGAGTTCATTAAAAGATCAGCAAATGAAGAGAATAAAGACTCAAGTGGTAGTAGTACCAGCAGGAGTCCTGTTTACAACAAGAGTGCTGAGGTTGTTATTCCACTTCCAGTTATGTGATTCAATAACCCTTTGTGTTTCTTGTTTTGTTTAGATTGTGAACCTTAAAGGATTACTGTCTTTAACTATGTAACTTCATCATGTTTTAATTTCTCATAAATGATAAGTCACAAGTTCCAGTCTTGTCTTCAAGATTTTCAATATAAAGCAAATTAGATTTTTTAACATCCGTTAACATAAAACTCACACGAGCTATTAATATTCTACTAACCAATAAGATCAGCTACATAGCGACTTGTGTTGGATAAGTGATATGATCTGTAACACAAGTTATAGAAGAATACAAGTTAACCCTTCTAAAACGGAATAAGTGTTAACAAAGTACATACAATTTTCTTTTTTTGCAAGGAATAAATGAATAAATAAGTAAATAAAGAGACATCCAAAAATATAAAATTGGAGGGTATCGATGCCATATATTGATCCACTAGGAATAACTACAAAAGATTAATAATGGGATGAGTATATGTTAATTAATAATGGGATGAGTATATCTTAATTAATAATTAGACTGCATGACGATAGATTTTGACATTTCTCTAACTAATCAGCTAAGAATCAAATTTGTTAGAAATATATAAAAAAAAGTTGAACCACCATATGAAGAGAGTGACATATTTGCATCTCGATTTGGCATTTTATGTATGAGTTCTTACCTCAATAAGATTAATAAGAAGTTGGCATATAAAAGTTTTTATATGTATGGATATAGATTTAATTTTATCGCGTCACATTTTTTCGTAAATGCTTTGAGTTCTACTAACTTTTTAGTGTGGAATTATGACTGAAAGTTCCAAGAATTAAGTTATTTGTTGTTATACATGGATATATCCATGATAAATAATGAACTCAACAAGCAATCATTAAGGATTTACAACTGTTACTAGAAAAATAAGTTGTTTTAATGACTAATTGAATTACTGACGGACAACTACCTCACCTGATTATCTTCATTACTCAAGTTGGAACCGTGGGCCACTAGGCTGGCACATCGTCGAATGGAAGCTCGTACATCAGTATGTCCCCAACAGTCCCGAACCCGAGACCACACTCAGGAGAAAAACCCACCTTAGTTTTAATGAGGGTTTCAAGTTGTGCTAAAGGGTTTTCTCACATATGATGAGTTTTCTGTTGAGGGTGGTTTCAAGTACAACACTGATTGTGACAGGCTGATGTACGAGCTTTCCTTCGGGAACATGTCAGCCTAGTACCCTAAGGTCCCGTACTCGAGTAATAGAACTGATTGGATTGGCCAGCCAGTGACCTAATGATCAGTGATTCAATTAACAATTCAGAGTTAATTTTCTACATGGCTTTACATAACCGCTAGTGTTGTTCATTTACAATGATGTTAGTTATATTGTAACTCTTACTTAAAATGCTATTATAAAATCTAAAAATAGTAGATCTAGCTTAAGACTTTTTAATTAATAAATATATATCCACCTCAAACTCACATGTTGCTTCAAACATTACGTTACGTAAAAGCCGGGAACAATTTAAAACTAAAACATGGTTGAAAAGGACACTATAGAAATGAAGGTTTTATTGCAGAGGCATTATTTGGAAATCTCTCCGTGAAATTGGTAGCCTTTGCTAATTTGCTAGCAATATATATGACATCGTAAATAATTTACCAACGGGCCATCGACAAATTTGCTGAAAGATCATTGACAGATGACATCATTGATTCATTGATAGATATGATGGTCATGACCAAACAACTATTGTAAATCCGCTAACAGATTAGCGACAGAAATATTACTTATGGATCAACAAAACATGTCTAGTTTTACTGTCAGTAGTGATGTGAGTGACAGAGTGTATTGGGATGATGTTTAATGTGCTTAAATGGTAATGTTATGTGTATTTGTGTGTTTAATTGCATGGAATTGATTAACTACGAGCGAATATGCTTTTGTAGATTAAACGACCAAAGTGAAAGCTTACATGGAGAACTTAAGTGATGAGTGGTGGTTGGTTGGTGTTTATGATGATTAAAGGTGAAACCCAATAAATATTCATGATATGAGAGTTTCGGGATGTAAACGAGAGCCAAGAGATCAAAAATGAAAGGATGAAGATGTTAAAGGACCTTGCAACGGTAAAATGAACATAATTTGAGCTAGGAATGGAGTTACGGGGCCCATTATCAGTCAACGGAAAGCTCTCAGAAATCCGCACAACAAGAATCTGAAGAAAATACTTAAAAACAGAAAGGTGTCCAGCGTAGCCTACGGTGGCTAACGTAAGCTACGGTGGAACCGACAGGAAATCTCATTAAAAGCATGTTTTTAGGGTTTTTCAGGGCATCTCTTATTCCAATTCGTCTTCTAACCTTTGGGAACGAATTTTGGACGAATCAAAGACCTTTTTTCACTATTCTAAAGGATTCATTCATCATTACACGATCAATCATGCCTTCCAACATTAGATTCACAAGCATGAGCGGCTAATTCTCTTGTGACTTCTTCCAGACGGATGGTTCTTATAGGTTATATATTTGTTTAAATTGTTTATGTATTTGATTTGCTTATGTGATGACAAACGTTTAGCAAATTGATGCTTTAGTTAATAAATAATTTATCATTTTTTCAAGTTCTTTCTTTACAATCGTGTTTTGGTTGATGACAAGGCTTAGAAACGAATTGGGTGACTGAAGAGGGTTGACTTGATACTGATTTATTGGATAATTAGATTATACTAGTATTTGACATGGTTAGTTGTATAGGTTTGTTGACAACAACCTGTCTCCAATTACTATCTTAACTGATTTCAGAACACTATGTCTATGTGGTGTTTAATAAACAATTGAGTTTTATATGAAACCTTGAACCTGAAGTCCGGAAGAGGTTACGCCCGTTATAATTGAATTCAATCCATTTAAGTTTCATTTGTTTTTCATTCAAATCACATCTTTATAATTTACTTCTTTAAATCATTTAGAACCTATCTAGAAGCTAAAATTAACAACTGATTCCTCTGTGGATACGATACCTTACTTACCCTAGCTACCTAGGTTAATTAGGTTTTTGAAAGACTAAACGATGGTCTATCAAAATGACGCCGTTGCCGGGGAATCGGTGCGCTTAGTTTTAGTTTTAGCTTAGTTAGTTCTTTTGTTTTAGTAAAAAAAATTAATCCAGAAATATTTTCTTTTCAACTTTGTTTTTAATTTTTTTAGTTTAGTTTCCTTGTTCAGTATTACACGAGGTTGTGTACGTGTGTAGGTTTTTAATGGACAGATATTATGATGATTGTCAAGACTATTATGAGCCATGTATGTGCTGTGGAGAATTTGGTCATTGGGCTCAAGACTGTCCAAACAATTACGATCAAGGTCACCACTTAAGATGTTTAAATGGTGAAGGAAGCTATCAAGACGACTGGCAGAATCAAAGGGGTCGACAAATGGGTCAATCTGAATTGGATGATATCCGGTTAGCTATCAAGGAATTGACAAGTTTGATCAAAGAAGTTATACAGCAACAAGATAGCAAGGCGAAAGATCATAAAGTCCTGGTAGAACACACCACACAATTAGCTGCACATTTATCTGAGGTAGTTTCAGTAATAAGAGATTTAGGTAAGTCATCTAATTTTAATCAAGTCGACCTGACACCTCATAATTCCCAAAACACACACAGTGCAAACACCAGTACAGTAAGTTCTCAAACAGAGGTTTCTGGGGTTGAACAGACTCCACCACCAATGGTTAAGAGTGTCGTGGAGTATAGTGAGTATGACCCTGATCGTGATTTAATTTCACAAACTAAACTAGAAGGTAAAGAGGTAAAAAAATCTCTGAATGTTCCATTTCCTTCGGCTTTGATCACCCAAATATCAATTAAACAGGAACAAGATCCAACACAAGACGAAAAATGGGAGAAATTCGAAAAAAGAAAAACTAATTTATCCTTTTTGAATATAATTAAAGAAAATCCTGATAATGTTGAGTGTCTGAAAGGCTTGAGTACCCAAAAAAGACGTTATCCCATCCTTTAAAACTCCAAGATCCAGGAGCACTTGCTATTTCAGTACAAGTGGGCGAGTTTAAAGTTGATAAAGCACTGCTGGATCTTGGGTTAAAGGTGAACATTTTACCAGGGAGTTTGTATGATCAGTACGACTTTGGTCAGTTACAAAAAGTCCACACCAATGTGTTATTGGGTAATCAGACTTCCATATGTCCTAGGGAAATTGTAAAGGATGTGATTGTGAAGGTAGGAGAGTTGTATTACCCAGTTGACTTCTTAGTGTTGGATTGTGTCAAGAACGCACAACCAGCTATTATTCTGGGTAGACCATTCTTGGCTACCGCTAACACAACTGTTAATTGTGCAGAAGGAACAATAAGAATGAGATTTGGTGAAAAGAAATTAAATGTTAAAATATTTTTAAACTTACCTAACCTGAATATTAGCAACTCTGAATTACCTGAAAGGGTGAATCACCCAAACAAAAAAGATTTTGGTGTGACCAATAGGGCAGATGAGAAGGAAGAAGATAAGAACTTAGAGAAGGTAAAGATTCGAAGGTCAAGGAAAAGGAAACAGAAAGGAAAGAACCCACAAGTTCCTCACCCTGAGAGAGAATTGTTTTCACTCTTTATGCAGGCTTGGCGGAAGTATGACGATGAGAGGAATGAGTTAATAAGGAAAAAGTGTAAGCATCCAACTCAACCACCTTGACGATATCGGGTACGGTCTGGCTGAATACCTAAAACTTAGCACTAACCGGGAGGCAACCCCAGGTTTATTTTTCTTTTTTCTTTTAGTGTTTTTTTGGTGTATTTTGTTTTCTTTATTTTCATTTTCAGTTTTAAGCACCAAATATAATCACTCAAGTGTGGGGATGCATATGGAGGTCTTACTAATGAAGCACAATTTAATTGCTTATGATCAGGTTCACGTACACTTTCCTCATATTAGTTGTTTTGTTACTTGGTGTTTAATTATTTTTATTTGTTAGGTAATCTTGGTTATGTTAATATCTATGTGTTGGGAATGGTTTTGGTGTCGTGTTTTGGGTCGGTTTGGGTTGGTTAGTCACTTGTTGATGTTGGTTTGAATGAAAAAGTTGGAAATTTTTTCACTTAACCTAAATATCATACATTGGGACAATGTATCCCAAGTGTGGGGATGAGGAAAAGAAAAAAGTGGACAATTTTAAAAATTTTTGTTTTTAAGCGATCAATCGGACACGAGAATGACAAGCATACCAATTGATTCCTACCTTGTTTGAAGTAATGGTTCTTAGTCATGGTCTAAATCTAGGATAGCATAAGGAATTGTGTTTAGAAAGGTTTAAAAGAAATTAAGAATTACCTAATTATGGTTAGCAGGCTTTTAATGTAATAAAAGCATGCGCACGTCGGCAACCCTATTTCCTAACTTGGTGAGGTTTTGAAGCCTATTAGATTGTTAGTTCACAAAAAAAGGTTTGTTTCATTTGTTAAGAGCATATGACTCTTTGTTTTAGAACTTGTGTGATTTGATGCATGCTAAGATGGTGACTTGATAAATGCACATAGATGATAGAGGCAAGGTAGGACTCTCTTCTCCGTTCAATCTATTTTCGTGCCTTACCAGTTCCTAAAATTCCCCTAGTAGCCCTTTTAAGCTTTAAACCGTTTCTTTTGTTACACCCATATCATTAGAACTCAAACCAACCCATGCACCACTGATGATAACATTCCTAGTGCTTCAGTATTTGTTTTATTATAATAGATAGTGATAAAAAAAAAAAAAAAAGAAAAAAAAATGAAAAATGAAAAATGCTCGTTATTGGTTAAATGTTTACCCATGGTTTTGAGCAGTAGTTATTTTAATAAGAATGTCAATAGTGATATTTACCTCGATTCTATTTTAGCCACTTTCACAGCCAAACATTCCTACCTGAATTTAAGCCCAAAACCGATAAGTCCTTTGTGTGCATTATTAATGTGTATTATGGAAGTTTGATCGTCACTCAAGCATATGATAACAAAGTTTCATACGTGGACCTTTTGATTGATTTATTGGTGTAATTTTCACCAATCCAGAAATAAACCGAGTGGAGCGAAAATTGGAGCGAAAATAGTGAGGGGTGTGTTGCATGAAAATAAAAACCAAAAGCTTATTAGGTTTAATTAGGAGGATTCTATTTTGAAATAAATGTAACATGCTTTACTTGCTAACCAAACACGATTGTTGTAATTCTGGAATGGGGTATGACTTTGGACCATAGCTAAGACATAGTAAGGGACTTTGGTTTATATATTGTTGTTTAGTGTTTCAAACGGATTTGCTTGAGGGCAAGCAAAGGTTAAGTGTGGGGATGTGATGTGAGTGTGTTGGGATGATGTTTAATGTGCTTAAATGATAATGTTATGTGTATTTGTGTGTTTAATTGCATGGAATTGATTAACTACGAGCGAATATGCTTTTGTAGGTTAAACGACCAAAGTGGAAGCTTACATGGAGAACTTAAGTGATGAGTGGTTGTTGGATTGGTGTTTATGATGATTAAAGGTGAAACCCAATAAATATTCATGTTATGAGAGTTTCGGGATGTAAACAGGAGCCAAGAGATCAAAAATGAAAGGATGAAGATGTTAAGGGACCTTGCAACGGTAAAATGAACATAACTTGAGCTAGGAATGGAGTTACGGGGCCCATTACCAGTCAACGGTAAGCTCTCAGAAAGCCGCACAACATGAATCTGAAGAAAATACTTGAAAACAGAAAGGTGTCCAGCGTAGCCTACGGTGGCTAGCGTAGACTACGGTGGAACCGACGGGAAATCTCATTAAAAGCACGTTTTTAGGGTTTTTCAAGACATCTCTTATTCCAATTCGTATTCTAACCTTTGGGAACGAATTTTGGGCGAAGCAAAGAGCTTCTTTCACCATTCCAAAGGATCCATTCATCATTACACGATCAATCATGCCTTCCAACATCAGATTCACAAGCATGAGCGGCTAATTCTCTTGTGACTTCTTCCAGACGGATGGTTCTTATAGGTTTTATATTTGTTTAAATTGTTTATGTATTTGATTTGCTTATGTGATGACGTTTAGCAAATTGATTCTTTAGTTAATAAATAATTTATCAGTTTTTCAAGTTATTTCTTTACAATTGTGTTTTGGTTGATGTCAAGGCTTAGAAACGGATTGGGTGACTGAAGAGGGTTGACTTGATACTGATTTATTGGATAATTGAATTATACTAGTATTTGACATGATTAGTTGTATAGGTTTGTTGACAACAACCTGTCTCCAATTACTATCTTAACTGATTTCAGAACACTATGTCTATGTGGTGTTTAATAAACAATTGAGTTTTATATGAAACCTTGAACCTGAAGTCTGGAAGAGGTTACGTCCGTTATAATTGAATTCAATCCATTTAAGTTTCCTTTGTTTTTCATTCAAATCACATTTTTATAATTTACTTCTTTAAATCATTTAGAACATATCTAGAAGCTAAAATTAACCACTGATTCATCTGTGGATACGATACCTTACTTACCCTAGCTACCTAGGTTAATTAGGGTTTTGAAAGACTAAACGACGGTCTATCAAGTAGCAACCTGGTTCCTATGACCCTATTCAACCTTCGATAAGAATTTAGTTAGTGCAAAACCAGGTCAACCATGTTCCTACCTTTCAAGTCAACCATCCATAGTCCGTCGTAATCGAATGGTTCTTACCATCAGTGATAGCTAATTTTTATTAAAATGTAAATAAATAAATACTATAAATTTTGGTATTCAACATGTTATAATAATAAAAATATACTATAAAGCAGTTAATTTTGCACTACAACCAAAATTTTTGACCATATAAAATATGTTCATAGGATAAGAAACTTTATTTTCTTACATCTTCAAATAATTAGAAACTCATGTAGTAAGTAGGTTAAATAAGATTTACAAAATTATTATGAAAATAATTTAGAACAAAATCATTATCTTTAATATTATTGTTATGTTATTTAACATCTAAATATATTTTGTTTACAACCAAAATTTTTGACCATATAAAATATGTTCATAGGATAAGAAACTTTATTTTCTTACATCTTCAAATAATTAGAAACTCATGTAGTAAGTAGGTTAAATAAGATTTACAAAATTATTATGAAATTAATTTAGAACAAAATCATTATCTTTAATATTATTGTTATGTTATTTAACATCTAAATATATTTTGTTAATTTTAATAAAAATTATCAAATTAAACATTTGACTACCTATACTTACTAAAATAGTCATTGGAAAAGAAAATTATCAAAAGATCTATACTTATTAATAAAGCAATATTTTTAGTGCCATATGTCGTTTTCTTAGGTCTCCATTCTTTTAATTTCTCATCTAAAAATGTATCTATCCTTATTATTAGTCATAATTCATTTGATTAAAATTAATTATTACTATAATTACAAAGTGAGTTTTTTTCTTAAACAGTGTATATAGAATATTTATTTACCATAATAGGTGTTTAAGGAATTGCTTTTTTTTCTCACTATAATGTTGTTAGTTAAATTTATTTCACTTTAAAATAATATTATTTAAAAAATAGTCAAGTACAAAGGTTAATAAAATTGTAAAAATATTTGGTTTATATGTCGTAATTAAAAACAGAAAGTTTTTCTAAAACTTATTTTTTTTAATTCACTCAAACTTAATTTAAATCATCTTTTTATACAGAAAAATTGGATTTTTTTCACTATAATTTTGTTTCAATTTCACACAAAAGTAGACACATTTGTTTTTTTATTCTTTTTAAAAATATGTATTTCTTGAAAATATTTTTAAGTAGCTTAAAAGATATAATAAGAAAAACTATTTTTAACAAAACGTGCATTCTTTAAAAATGTTTTATATAAGTATCATGACGGAACAAAAAAAAGTTAATGGTTTATTGTTATTTTATATTACGAATTATAAATGTAATGCTCAATTACCGATGCCATGTATGTTGCAAATAGACATCCAACAACAATTAGAGGAGAAACGAGTCATGCCGTCTCGTGAGCCACTCGGGACCAACTCGCTAAAAACTCTAATTAAGCTTACCTTAAACAAGCTCGAACTTATTTTACGACTCATTTAATAAATTGTTATGAGCCCGAGATTCATATGTCGAGATCGAGTCGGCTCGCAAGATGAAACTAGCGTTGTATGTATATGATGTTTATTTTATCTTTTATGTATATGCTTATATAAATGATTATTGCTATAGATAAATTTATGTTTGAAACAATTATATAATTTATATCGTTATTTTACAAAAATTACATAAACCATTTACTTTCATAAAAATATCTTTTCTATATAATAACACGTATTCTATAAATAAATGTTAAAAAGTATTTATGAAAGAGTAATAATATTTTTGTATGAGAAAAAATTATTGAAAAGGTTTTAAGAAAATCTTCATAAAAAGAACTATAAAACATTTTTTAGAATTAAGAGAGATACCAAATTGGTTTTTATTTTATTGTAACTTTATCCTTTTACTTTTACTTAAATAACATTAGTAAAAACAAAAATACTTTTATCCAATCATATTATGAATAAGAAAAATTAACTCTTCAGTAAAAAACCATTTTGGTAAATATTTTTTAAAACATTCATTTTGTTAAATTATTTTTCTACCAATACTATTTTGAAAAAAACTCATTATAAAAGACATTGTGATGGTTTGAAAATAAAACCCTGAACTAGACTGCATGTTATAGTTGACTGTTTTTTCACAGCGAAGAACAAGTTGACTCTATCCCAACAAACATATAATATAATGAGTTTTTACATGTTGTATTATACTAAAATTGTGAATTCAAACGTGTTGAATTCTTGATTTTTCAAACAAGTAATTAAAGTTTTCATAATTCACTCGTCCTATGCAAAGGAAAAGAAATCTCATACGCGTCTTCTATTTCAAAACAATTTTACATATTTCATCAAATCAAGGGCCTCAAATAATCAATTCAGGGCTTCGATTTTATGTAAGGCCCCGTTCCCGGGACGCTTACAGTTGGATCCTCATCGCACATAAAACGTATAATTACATTTGCTTTTCATAAAGCATCGCAGCGGAAACATTTAAAAATGACATTTCACTTCATTATAAAAGCTTTTGCCAATTAATACATCGTTAACCAGTTACAAAATACATTGTTGCATTACATCACAAAACCCTTATATAAATGGATGCCATCCAAAAGAGCTGAGTAGCCGCCACATGCCATCCTCAGCAATCATTACCTGCCAACTGGAAACACATAAAAGTCAGTGTTGCTGAGTGAGTTCTAGTTTTAAAATAAAACATACTTTTCTTTCGTTAGAACCGTACTTTACATTCATGCGATCACACATCATACGTACACTTAGGTAATGTTTATTATCTTCATCATTTCATCTTTTCCTTTATGTCAAACCATAAACTTTACCCTTCTGTTCATGGTACTGGACCTAGGCCTATCATAGACCTTCTATAACGGTGCACAACACCTCATGGTCACAACACCTAAGGTAAAGTTTAGGTGTACTATGCAATACTTTTCTGTTCATGGTTCTGGACCTAGGCCTATCATAGACCTTCTATAACGGTGCACCGCACCTCATGGTCACAGTACCTAAGGTATAATTTGGGTGTACCATTGCCATAGGCAATACCTTTCTATTCATGGTTCTGGACCTAGGCCTATCATAGACCTTCTATAACGGTGCACCGCACCTCATGGTCACAGCACCTAAGGTATGCAGTAATGGTTCTATACAAATGGTCAATCACAAAGAAAGACCCAGATGTGCATCCTCTCGGGGTAGCGAACCCACACACCGTTGGGCTAACACCTTTTAATGGTGTGTCCCGATGTTCAATGCTTGCAACACTTTTGTTACATTCCATCCATTATTAATGCATGCATTCATTTATCATGTTCCCCTTTTATTATCTTTCACTTTACGTTACATAATACTTTCAATTTTTTCATTAACATAACACGTAAAGACACAAGAAAGATAAACATTCATCATAATCAGTAACATCAGCATACACAGTCATCATCATCATACAGGGCAACACCATACATACATAACATACATCATGCATAAATATGCAACATCATCATTATCATGCCCAACATACCCCCTAAGGTCTCAACAGTCATCTTACATGAACTTACGGGAATTTCTATATCAAAACTTGCATCTGCACTTTCCCCCGAAAGTCAGTAATTAACTACATATTTCCCAGGGTACAACAGCCCTACTTGGGCGTATGGACACCCTTCAGTCGCATGGCCTCCAGGCGACTGAACATCATGCGAATGGACCCATGCGGATGAACACCTATGCGGATGAACACCCAGTCGTGCGTATGGACCTCATGCGGATGGAACTAATGCGAATGAGCACCTATGCGACTGACTTCATGCGAATGGACTCAATGCAAATGAGTCCCATGCGATTGGAACTAGTGCGACTAAGCACCTATGCGACTGGACCCTCAGTCGTATGACTCCCCATGCGACTGGCCCCCAATCGTACGAATGAATCCTTAATCGTGCGAATGAACCCTCAATCGTGCGAATGAAACCTCAATCGTGCGAATGAACCTCAATCGCACCTCAGTCGGCCGTATGGCCTGCAGTCGGTCGCCTAGCCCTAGCTGATGCAGAATGGAGTTCATCCCGAACCCAATATGTCATTTTCAACCTCCAAGCTCATCCAAACCCATTCTAAGCCTAAATCAACTATCCTAAACCTTAGGAATGCATACCACAACACCATTCAAGCACACACAAGCCCGAAAACAAACTCTAAACGCATCACACGCAAACATATACAAATGGGTCAAACACACACACACATACAAAACGGGTTTTCTATGCTTTCTAGCCCCAAAATCGTTTGAAAACAAGTAAAAGAGGGGTCCTAGAACTCACACAAAAGACCACAATGAGAAGAGCTTCGATTGGACTTGCTACACGACGATTTTCGAGCTCGAACCCACTCGAATCAAGCCTTTTTTCCTCTTTTCTCCCCTTTTCTCTCTTCTTTCTCTCTATATGGCAGAATTTTTTGGAGATGTGGGGGAGTGAGGGCTGACCTATCCCCTCAAATACTCTCCCATAACCTAACTTTTTCTCGTTGGCGAGTTTGGTCCCTCGACTTTGGACTTTATTTCTTTTCTTCTTTAGTCGGATTCAAAATAAATAAATAACCGGGTGTTACAAGTCCATCCCCCTTAAATAGGTTTCGTCCCTGAAACTTGTTATTCCTCGAACAAACAAGGGTAATAGTGCCTCATCTCTCTTCAGTCTCCCACGTAGACTCGGATCCTTTCCTGTGCTTCCACTGAACACGCACAAGAGGAATCGTTTTATTCCTTAGCCTCTTCTCTTTTCGATCGATGATTGCCACTGGTTGCTCCACATAATTAAGTCGTTCGTCTACTTCGATATCTACCAGTGGAACAATCATATCTTCATCTGCCAAGCACTTCCTTAGATGAGATACATGGAATGCCGGGTGAATTCCACTTAACTCATCCGATAACTCCAGTCTATAGGCCACCTCTCCTACTCGAGCAATGATTCGGAAAGGGCATATGTACCTCAGGCTCAATTTGCCCCGCTTTCAGAAACGAATGATGCCCTTCCAAGGTGAGACCTTCAACATAACCCAGTCATCCACCTTGGAACTCAATCGGTCTGCGTCGTTTATCAGCATACGATTTCTGTCTATCTTTGGCTGCCTTCATGAAGGCTTTGATCTTTTCAAGCTTCTCAGTCGTAGCCTCGATCACCTCAGCGCTCCCTAACTCCTTCTGACCAATATCACCCCAACAAACGGGTGTTCTGCATCTCCTACCGTATAGCATCTCATATGGGGGCATACCAATGCTGGCATGATAACTGTTGTTGTACGAGAATTCAGCTAACGGTAAGTGGTTATCCCAACTTCCTCCAAAATCGATAACACATGCCCGAAGCATGTCCTCCAATGTCTGAATGGTCCTTTCTGACTGACCATCAGTTTGAGGATGGTAAGCCGTGCTAATATGTAACCTCGTCCCCATAGTGTCGTGGAATTTCTTCCAAAATTTAGATGTAAACCGGGTGTCACGATCAGACACAATAGACACCGGCACACCATGACGAGTTATAATTTCCCTGATGAACAGATCAGCCAACCTCTCAGATGAATACATCTCGCGGATCGATAGAAAGTGAACATTCTTCGTCAGACGATCAACTATCACCCATATGGCATCATACCCTTCGGGGTACGCGGCAGTTTCGTAATAAAATCCATGGTGATGTGCTCCAACTTCTATTCCAGTATATCCAAAGGTTGGATCTTCCCATACGGCTTCTGATGCTCGGCCTTCACTTGCAAGCAAGTAAGGCACTTACTCACATACTCCACTACGTCACGCTTCATACCCGGCCACCAATAATCTTTCTTCAAGTCGTGGTACATTTTCGTAGCACCGGGATGAATAGAGTATCGAGTCTTGTGAGCTTCATCCATATCTTCACCCGTAGATCCCCAAAACGAGGAATCCACACACGTCCGAATCGGGTTCTAACACCGAGTGTGTTTTTACCCAACTCTGCGACCAGACCTCTCATTCTTTCAGAGTTAAGATGGTCTTCTTTCAATGTTTCATCTTGAAACTCCTTGACTTGCTTCATTACATCGGAGGTCATGATCAGCTGATAAGCTTTCACCCGAATCGGCTAGGGTCTCTCCTTTCGGCTAAGGGCATCCGCCACCACGTTGGCTTTGCCCGGATGGTAATGGATCTCGCAATCATAGTCTTTTATGAGCTCCAACCATCTTCTCTGCCTCATGTTCAGGTCCTTCTGCTCAAAGAAGTACTTCAAGCTTTTGTGGTCAGTGAATATGGTGCACTTCGTCCCGTAAAGATAGTGCCTCCAAATCTTTAACGCAAAGACCACGGCTGCTAGCTCCAAGTCATGAGTGGGATAATTGACCTCATGAACCTTCAACTGTCGGGATGCATAGGCTATAACCTTTCCCCTCTGCATCAACACGCACCCCAAGCCCGAGAAGGAAGCATCAGGATAAACCACCAGATCCTCACTTCCATCGGGTAATGACAGAACAGGAGCTTGAGTCAACCTCGCCTTCAGCTCCTCGAACGCCTTCTCTTGAGCTTGACCACATACAAACTTTACATCTTTTTGGGTCAACTTAGTTAGTGCAGAGACGATCTTAGAGAAGTCTTGAATGAATCTTCTGTAGTAGCCCGCCAAACCCAAGAAGCTACGAATCTCGGATGGCGTCTTTGGTGACTTCCAATGCATAACCGCCTCCACCTTTGCCGGGTCCACCATAATCCCGTCAGGATTCACCACATGACCCAAGAACTGGACCTCGCGTAACCAGAACGCGAACTTGGAGAACTTGGCGTACAACTTCTCCCATCTCAATGTCTCTAGAACTTCCCCAATGTGACTGGCATGCTCTGTCTCGCTCCTCGAGTAAATCAGGATATCATCAATAAACACGATCACTGATTTATCCAACATCGGCTAACACACTCGATTCATTAGATCCATAAAAGCAGCTGGCGCATTGGTCAAACCAAAAGACATGACAAGGAACTCCTAGTGACCATATCGCGTGCAGAAAGCTGTTTTAGGGATATCTTGCTCCTTCACCTTCAACTGATGGTAGCCCGATCGAAGATCTATCCTTGAAAACCAACTGGCACCTTGAAGCTGATCAAACAAATCATCGATTCTCGGTAAGGGGTATCGATTCTTTATCGTTAGCTTATTCAGCTCACGGTAGTCAATACACATCCTCATACTACCGTCTTTCTTCTTCACAAACAGGACCGGAGCACCCCAGGGAGAGATACTCGGTCTAATGAACCCCTTATCAAGCAGCTCTTGCAACTGCTTCATCAACTCTTTCATCTCTGTCGGAGCCAGCCGATACGGTGCCTTGGCAACAGGTTGGGCACCCGGTATCAGATCAATCTGAAACTCGATCTCTCGGTCAGGTGGCACTCCTGATAAGTCTTCTGGGAACACATCTGGAAAGTCACACACAACTGGTACATCGGCTAGTTGTGGTGTTGGCGTATCCACATCCTTTACATAGGCCAAGTAGGCACTACACCCACGCCTCATACACTTTCCTGCCACCGCCATCGAAATTACTTTCGGAATCACCGTGACCCGATCACCATAAACCGTCACCGAACTTCCGTCAGGCGCTGTTAACCGAATCATCTTCTTGCGACACACAATGTTCGCCTCGTAATCCGCTAACCAATCCATCCCAAGAACCAAATCGAAACCACCTAAGGTCATCACGAACGGTCTAACAGGAAACTTATGACCTTCTAGCTCCACATCACAGTTCTCTATCATCTCAGAAATCCTGGTAGACTTACCTATGGTAGTTTCTACATCAAAGGGCGCATCGACACGTCTACTACTAACAGGAAGCTTAGCATAGAAGCGGCAGAAATAAAACTTTTACTAGTACCAGAATCAAATAACACAGAAGCTAAAGTTTGGTTACTAGAAACGTACCGGACACAACATCAGGGTCCGTCCTAGCTTCCTCATGTGTCATAGTGAATGCCCTGGCGCTTGCCCTCGGTCCTTCACTTCCCGTCTTCTTCACCCCAGAACCCTCAGCCCTCGGCTTCTTACAATCCCTACTCATGTGGCCCTCATGCCACAGTTAAAGCACCGAACCGTACGACAGTCCTTGGCTATATGCCCCGCCTTCTCACATCTGAAGCACACATTCAACCCCAGCCTACATTCCCCACTATGCTCACTCCCACACCTACCGCACTTATTCATACCAGCACCCGATGCGACCACATGGCGGTCGTCCACCCGTGCCTTCTTGTTACCCGTCGAGGCATCACCCCGACCAAACCTCTTCCCATGCCAGTTTCGATCACCACCACCCTTCTTGCTACCTTTAGTCACCACCACTGTCCTCTCATCATACAGTCTCCCTGCCAAATCCACCGCCGACCTAAACGTACTTGGTCGGGCAGTGATCATGTGCCTGTGAATATCCACTGGCAATCCCTGAATGTACCTCTTAATCTTCCGAGACAGAGGCGTCACGTGATCCGGCACCAGACGTGCCATCTCGTTGAACTTTGTGGTGTACTCCTGATATGTCATGGTTCCCGCCTCCAACTGCAGGAACTCCCTCTCAACCTTGTCCATCTCCCGGTGAGGACAAAACTTCTCAATCACCAACTTCTTCAGCTCGGACCATCTCATTCTCCCGATTGCCCGACTACCCTCAGCTTGGACAATATTGTTCCACCAGTATAAAGCCGAGTCCACAAACGAGGGGTAGCAAACTTCACTTTCTGGTACTTCCGGCACTCGCTGATATCAAGGACAGCCTCCATTTCCCTCACCCACCGGTGAGAAACAGCAGCAGTGCCGTTACCATCGAAAGTAGGGGGCTTGCATCTCATAAATGCCCCATAGCTACAGCCTCGTGCCACCTCTTGCACAGGCTCATCTTCCTCTTCCTCTTCTTTATTATCAGAGAAAATCGTTTCAGGCTCCGATTGCTCCCGTCCCCCCGAGGCCCTGTTTCTCTCCTTTCCTTCCCCTTCCTTTACAGCCTTGATAACTTCGGTCACCACAGACGGTAAGATTGTCTGCATGACCTGATGCACCTCTTCAACAACAGAGTCCTTTACCGAGGCCCTCAAGTTAGCACTCTCATCCCCAGCCTCCGGATGAGGGGTCTCAGGTTCTTCAGGAACCACCCTTTCAACTCTAGGCCTTCCTCTTTTGGGTCGCGGTTCAGCACCAGGCCCACCACGGCCTCCACCCCTAGAAGCTTTAGAAGATCTACCACCAGCCATTCTCTATCACACTGAAAGATTCAAACACCAACACGGTCATTCAAGGGAACAGCTCAGTTTATGTCAAGTATAGTAAGTCCCTAATTACAGTGGCTAGTTGTGATTAGCCACTTACTTTACTCTTCATACCCCGAGCATTACCTATCCTGACTACATCAGTATCTAAATCTACATACAACACATAAACCACATAACATGCGCACGTAATACCGGTTAACATTACGAAAATACCTGATGGCACGCAGCTACTCAGATTGGCATCCCATTCCCTTTCCGTCCCATTTTCAGTTTAAGTTAAGGTTTATTTGGAAAATTAACCAGTTTCACTTAAACTTTGGCTCTGATACCAACTTGTAACGCCCCGTTCCCGGGACGCTTACAGTTGGATCCTCATCGCACATAAAACGTATAATTACATTTGCTTTTCATAAAGCATCGCAGCGGAAACATTTAAAAATGACATTTTACTTCATTATAAAAGCTTTTGCCAATTAATACATCGTTAACCAGTTACAAAATACATTGTTGCATTACATCACAAAAGCCTTATATAAATGGATGCCATCCAAAAGAGCTGAGTAGCCACCCCATGCCATCCTCAGCAATCATTACCTGCTAATTGGAAACACATAAAAGTCAGCGTTGGTGAGTGAGTTCTAGTTTTAAAATAAAACATAATTTTCTTTCATTAGAACCGTACTTTACATTCATGCGATCACACATCATACGTACACTTAGTTAATGTTTATTATCTTCATCATTTCATCTTTTCCTTTATATCAAACCATAAACTTTACCCTTCTGTTCATGGTACTGGACCTAGGCCTATCATAGACCTTCTATAACGATGCACAACACCTCATGGTCACAGCACCTAAGGTAAAGTTTAGGTGTACTATGCAATACCTTTCTGTTCATAGTTCTGGACCTAGGCCTATCATAGACCTTCTATAACGGTGCACCGCACCTCATGGTCACAACACCTAAGGTATGCAGCAATGGTTCTATACAAATGGTCAATCACAAAGAAAGACCCCGATGTGCATCCTCCCGGGGTAGCGAACCCACACACCGTTGGGCTAACACCTTTTAATGGCGTGTCCCGATGTCCAATGCTTGCAAGACTTTTGTTACATTCCATCGATTATTAATGCATGCATTCATTTATCATGTTTCCATTTTATTATCTTCCATTTTACGTTACATAATACTTTCAATTTCTTCATTAACGTAACACGTAAAGCCACAAGAAAGATAAACATTCATCATAATCAGGAACATCAGCATACACAGTCATCATCATCATACAGGGCAACATCATACATACATAACATACATCATGCATAAATATGCAACATCATCATTATCATGCCCAACATACCCCCTAAGGTCTCAACAGTCATCTTACATGAACTTACGGGAATTTCTATATCAAAACTTACATCTGCACTTTCCCCAGAAAGTCAGTAATTAACTACATATTTCCCCGGGTACAACAGCCCTACTTGGGCGTATGGACACCCTTCAGTCGCATGGCCTCTAGGCGACTAAACATCATGCGAATGGACCCATGCGGATGAACACCTATGCGGATGAACACCCAGTCGTGCGTATGGACCTCATGCGGATGGAACTAATGCGAATGAGCACGTATGCGACTGACTTCATGCGAATGGACTCAATGCGAATGAGTCCCATGCGATTGAAACTAGTGCGACTAAGCACCTACGCGACTGGACCCTCAGTCGTATGACTCCCCATGTGACTAGCCCCCAATCGTACGAATGAATCCTTAATCGTGCGAATGAACCCTCAATTGTGCAAATGAACCCTCAATCGTGCGAATGAACCTCAATCGCACCTCAGTCGGCCGTATTGTGACATCTTGTAATTTTGGTTAATTAAAAGTTAACGTCGTTTATTCTTATTAGGACTATTTATGCTTTTCATGAAACTCAGGGCTATTAGTGATTATTTATTAGTTAGTCTTAAATTCTTTAATGTAAAGAAAAAGCTTATAGTTTATCAATTAAAAATTGAACATAATAATAATCATGAAAATAATAACAATAATAACTTTTGATAAGAGTAATAATTATGTTATTAATAATTCTAAAAATAATAGCAAGTAATAGTAATAATAATAATAATAATAATAATAATAATAATAATAATAATAATAATAATAATAATAATAATAATAATAATAATGATAGTAATAGTAATTGTAACAATAATAATAATAATTTTGTAGAAATTATTAAAGTTAAAAGATGTTTATAACTTGGGTTTAAGAAGTTAAGGGGGCCTTATTGTCATTTTGTAAACATTAGATAAAAGGTTTTTGCATAAAATAATAAAGATGGAAATCTTCAGGGACCATATGTGTAAATTTTTCAAAACCCAACCCCCCATCCCCTTTTCTCTCTCCCCGTAAACCCGGTCGCCGGCCGGCCATGTCCGGCGCGGCGCCGGCGAGTCCCAACCGCCAAAAACGTTCGGTTTCAAAGCCCTAAAACCGTTTCAAATTGTTCCGTGCGTTGATTCGAACATTATTGCATCTAATAATTACGGATTAAGCGTCGTATACCACTCAATCGAGTGTATAACCGACGACTTCAATCCACTAGCCGTTCAATCATTAAATCTTAATAATAACCTAATTAATTGAACCAAAATGATCGTTAAGCTATTCCCAAGCGATTATCGACTTCAATTTCACCTGAAACGACCAAGAACATCACCTTTGTTTTCCTCCTTACCCGCTAACTGTACCTTAATCGAAGTCCGTCTTCTGAGCTTCAAAACACGAAATTCGCTTAGGGCTTGGCATCAAGATCACTATACCAAGCTTCGCACGAGTTTAATTTGGTTTTCATCGTCATTTGGTGCACCAACTGAATCCAACCTCGTTGCGTCTGTTCTTCGTTCGGTTCATACTCCATCCATCATTATTCGGGTAATTACATACATCCACATACTCGAAATCATGTGGGGAACGAAAGCCCCACGTTTGCTTTCATTATCAACAATAAAATTTGGGTTAATTTGGGATTAATTGAATCTAGGGTTCTTAGGAATTGGTGGTTTCTGCGTGGTTTACTTTAAAACATATGGGAATGGGATTATGACAGGCCTAGGCGACCCAGCCTAATGGTAAACTGTCCCCATGAAAACCTGGAGGTCTCGGGTTCGACCCCGGGCCACTCCACATTTTCTTTTTGAGGCTTTTTTAGCCTTCTACAACATTTTTAAATATTTTTAAAAATTATAAAAACACATTTTATAAAAGCTGAAAATTTTAGAGGTTTCTAAATATTGTCTAGAAATTTATGTTCTTGTTTTTTACAAACCAAATGATATAATTAGTTAAATTTTTATAAAAAATGGATTTTTAATGTTGGTTAACTATTTAAATTATTATTTGTTCAAAAGATATATTTAGATTATTTCTTATAAGTTAAATTTAAAATATAGTTTTAATCTAATAAATAGTTGTTTGTTCAAATAATATGTTTAAACTATTTTCTTATAAAATAGACATTAAATATTGTTATAACTCATCTAATCATTATTTGTTCAAATAACAAATATATATTATTGTTTCAAATAAGAGTTATCTTAAAAGATTGTTTTAAATTATATTTAGACTTTGGGACAAATGTTTTCTTTATTTCGTAGTATTAAAACGATTAAATAATATATTGACAAAGCATAACCAAAATTTATCATGTTAGTTGGGTTATAAATTATTAACATCCCAAAATCCAATTAAAACCTTAGTTTCCATTAAAACGTTAAACCTATTTTAATTTAACCTTAACCTTGTGAATACATATATTTTAGGTGCATTGTGAAGGACTACTTTGAATCGACGCTTTTGATTATTTTCTTATTAATCATCCAATAAATACTTTTGATCATGTGAGTATTTCCATACCCCTTTTGCTTATTTTCACACTTTGGGGTGAAACATGTTAACTTATACTATTGCACTTGTAAACACATTTGAGACTTGTAAACCTATGGCAATTTATCTTGTTAAGTTGTGGTTAGTTGAACTTTCGTGATTACCATGTTATGGCGTTATATGTGCAATCATTAACTATTGCTAGCCCAGCGAAGTCATAGATCTATGGGTAAGACAAGCCTGCTTGGTTGATCCAAGTAGACTTAGCTGATCGTATATACTTTTAACGTTTGAGACTTGTAAAACTTTGTCGAGGTTTGATTGTAGCATTGTTCATAACATCCCTAGTCACTTTATTCACTAACTTATGACTTGAATTGCCATCTTTTATATAATCTATGTATTTAAAAACTATGGAATGCTCACCAACATTATTGTTGACCCTTTATTTTTAACATGTTTCAGGAAATGTCCAAGTTTGATTTCTACATTTTGAAGCTTGCACATCTAGGAATAGACCTAGATAAATAAATAAAATGGAATGATTTGTTACATTCTATGCTATGCTTTTATTTCCTTTGAGACTTATGTTTGTAATGTGACAAATGAATCTTATGTTTAAATTATATTTGGATTATCAATAGCGTTATGTGGCTGTGAACGATCTTAACTCTCACTCCTCGACGTTTCCGCCGTCAAGGTTGGGGTGTGACAGATTGGTATCAGAGCCCATAACTATAGGGATCTAGGTTATTAGAAATGGTGACCTAGGCTATAGTATGCATGAACCTTATGGAATTATATTTCTATCTTGTAAGTTATATACTTTTCATGCTACATAATGCTATGCCTCTTATGTGCAATTTGATTGCCTTAGCATAGGATTGCCTAAACATTGTTACTTGTCTCCCTAAACGTAACTTTGACTCTTTGACTCTCCCCGAACATGAACTCTCTTAATCTTATTCTTGTCGACACGTGGAATCTTATGCTTATGTTATGACTTGGATCTTTAGATGTTATGTCTAATCTATATAAATCTCATCAAGGTTTTGATTCTATGAACCTAAAAAATATTGTGTGACACATAGACACCTGTATCCTGGTTTTCCTGGCAAAAGGCCCTCGAGCTAAGGCAAGCATATCGCATAAATCCTACGGGACTAGTTATGCTTACGTGGGGATTTCTGGGATGAGTGATAAACTATGGTCAAAATACACAAGTTTCTAAGGTAAATGGGTCAATTCACCTTGACGTGTCAACGTTTCCAAATGGTAATGCGTTACCAAATGGAATCATTCCGTGTACCTTATAACCCTTAGCTTATCTTTGTTAAACTACTATCCTTTGTTATCCCCGCTCCTGTAACTAACTCATTTTTGTATATCCAGCATGTCTCGTCACCATGGAAAGCGTGGAAGTTCTGACCGTAAGCTGGCTGCCATGATTGCCCGACAAATGGCTGTCGTTCTTCCGACTAAGGTTGCTGAACTTAATAGCACACTAATGGCTAATAGAAACAACAACAACACCAATGGGAACAATAGTGGTGCTAATGGAGACAATAGCAACAATCAAAATGGGAACAATCAACAAGGGAACAACCGTACTTGCACCTTCAAACACTTCAACTCGTGCAAACCCACTAGTTTTAGTGGAAAAGAAGGAGCCACTGGACTTCTCGAGTGGTTTGAAAGTATGGAGAACACGTTCATTGTTAGTGAGTGCCCCAACGAGTTCAAGGTTCGCTATGCCACAAGTGTTCTTCAACAACGAGCACTCACATGGTGGAATAGTGAAAAAAGAAACCGTGGAACCGAGATTGCTTTGGCCCAACCCTGGGAGGAATTCAAGGAGATCATGATCCAAAAGCTTTGTCCGAGGAGCGAGTTGCAAAAGCTAGAGGAGGAGTTCTGGAACCTCAAACAGGATGGTGGGAATCACTTGGCTTATTCCACCCGGCATCATGAGTTGAGTATGCTCCTACCACACATGGTGGACACCGTGCCCCGTAACATCGAGAAATTTATCAAGGGGGTGCCACCTCAAATTCAAGATGCCGTGGTGGGTAGTAGGCCCACAACTTTGGAGGAAGCAATTACCATCACTGCACAGCTCACCGAGAATCATATAAGAGCTGGCACTATGTCGGCAAAGGGTTCCAAGTCTGTTACGAAGGTGATACCCGAGGCAACAAAGGAGATAAGGACCGAGTCATCTTCTCAAAACAAGAAGCGTAAGTTCATCCCGACACGCAACTACGCCATGACCGCCCCTAATGCTCCTCAAAAACAAATGGTGGTTGCGAATCAAGCTCCCATGGCTAAAGTTTACTGGTCCACATCCTATGTGTAACACGTGCAAGTACCATCATTCAAGCAACATTCCATGCCGAGTCTGCTCGTTGTGTGGAAAGTATGGTCATTTGGTGGCTACTTGTCTTCGTGCGCCAAACAACACTGCCATGCTTACCAACCGAACCTGCTACAACTGTGGCGAGGCTGGCCATATTCGCCTTCAATGTCCTCGCAATGCGGGAACCGTGCCACCGGCTCGTGGAAGGGCTTTCAACATCAACGCCAACCAAGCACAAGCCAACAACGACGTGGTGAATGGTACGCCGTTGAATTTCTTTTAGTCCTTTCTTGTCTTGTAAAATTTCCTATCTATGTTCATCATACCAATAATAGGTTGTTACCAAACAGGTATGTATCTTGTAAATAATCGTTATGCATCTGTATTGTTTGATTCGGGTGCCGATAGGAGTTTCGTGTCCTTGGAATTCGAGTCTTTACTTTCTAAACCGCGCGTCAACCTAGGAAGATCTTTCACGGTCGAAGTCGCCGATGGAAAATCTATTGTTGTGGACGTCGTAATACGTGACTGCACTTTAAGCCTTAACGAACACGAGTTCTTCGTCGACCTTATTCCTATGCAATTGGAAAGCTTTGATGTTATCATTGGTATGGATTGGTTAGCCAAGCATCGTGCGGAAATTCTATGATTCGAGAAGTGTATCCGAATTCCTTTACCGACTGGAGATACTATGAAGGTCTTTGGGGAGAAATCATCCTAAAGACTCAAACTCATATCTTGCATCAAGGCCCGCAAGTGCTTAAGTAAAAACTACATGGCTTTCATGGCATATGTAGTTAATACGAAAGCCAAGGGTAAGGAATTGAAAGACATTCCTGTTGTGCGAGACTTTCCCGAAGTTTTTCCCGAGGATCTTAAAGGGTTACCTCCCGTGCGAGAAGTTGAGTTCAAGATTGACTTAATCCCTGGCGCAAACCCTGTGGCTAAATCACCTTATCGTCTTGCACCGTCTGAAATGCAAGAATTAGCTAGTCAATTGCAAGATTTGACCGATAAGGGTTTCATTCGCCCTAGCTCATCACCGTGGGGTGCACCTGTACTGTTTGTGAAGAAGAAGGATGGTTCATTTCGTATGTGCATCGACTACCGGGAACTCAACAAGCTTACTATCAAAAACCGATACCCTCTTCCTCGAATCGATGATCTCTTCGACCAACTTCAAGGAGCAACTCAATTCTCAAAGATCGATCTACGTTCTGGGTATCATCAACTACGTGTCCACGACGATGACATTCCAAAGACCGCTTTTCGTACTCGATATGGACACTACGAGTTCATGGTTATGCCTTTTGGCTTGACCAATGCGCCTGCCGTGTTCATGGATCTCATGAATCGAGTATGTAAACCGTATTTGGATAAGTTCATAATCGTGTTCATTGATGACATTCTTATCTAGTCCAAGACGAAAGTCGATCACGAGACACACTAGCGACAAGTTCTTGAACTTTTGAAGAAGGAGCAATTGTACGCTAAGTTTTCCAAGTGTGAATTTTGGTTGGAAGAAGTTCAATTCCTAGTACATGTGGTGAATAGCCAAGGAATTCACGTTGATCCTGCTAAGATTGAAGCCGTGAAGAATTGGTGCATTCCCACAACCCCAACCGAGGTTCGTTCTTTTCTGGGTTTAGCGGGATATTACCGTAGGTTCATAGCGAACTTCTCGAAGATTGCAAAACCATTAACGGTGCTAACTCAAAAGAATCGACTCTTTGAATGGGGACCCGAGCAAGAAGAGGCTTTCGAGACATTAAAACGCAAGTTGTGCAACGCTCCTATTCTCACACTTCCCGATGGAAATGATGACTTCACTGTATATTGCGATGCTTCTAATCAAGGTCTTGGTTGTGTTCTCATGCAACGAGGCAAAGTTATAGCATACGCGTCGAGACAATTGAAGGTTCATGAAGTGAACTACACAACTCACGATCTCGAACTTGGTGCTGTGGTTTTCGCATTGAAGATTTGGCGACACTATTTATATGGGACGCAATGCATAGTCTACACCGATCATAAGAGTCTCCAACACGTGTTTAACCAAAAGGATCTCAACATGAGACAAAGACGATGGATCGAGTTAATTAGCGACTACGACTGCGACATTCGCTACCATCCTGGAAAGGCGAATGTTGTAGCCGACGCGCTAAGTCGCAAGGTTCACAATAAGACTGTCTCGCTTCAAGAAATTCAAGATCGAAGGCAATGGTTTGATACGCTAGGAGAATTTGATACCGAGATTCATGTGGATGTCAACGAGGCTACTATCATGCTCCAAAACATAAGGATCGATAGTGACCTCGAGTTGTGCATTCGCGAGGCTCAACAAGCGGCACTAACTGACGAAGGGAAGGATGAAGATTTGATGTCTAATGTTCGGTCACAACTGGAGACAAAACCGAATGGCATGTGGTATTTCTTGAATCGACTTTGGATCCCGAATCGTGACAACCTTCGACACTTCATTATGAACGAAGCTCATCAAACCCGATATTCCATTCATCCTGGCTCCGATAAGATGTACATGGACTTGCATGGTCAATATCGGTGGCCTGGAATGAAGAAAGATATCGTGTCTTATGTTTCTAAGTGTCTCACGTGTGCAAGGGTCAAAGCCGAGCATCAACGACCAAGTGGTTTACTTGAGCAACCTGAAATCCCTATGTGGAAATGGGAACATATATCCATGGATTTCATAATCAAGTTACCTCGTACACCTCGTGGTCATGATAGTATTTGGGTCATCGTTGACCGTTTGACCAAGACAGCACATTTCATACCCATACGAGATACGTACAAGGTATCAAGGCTAGCTCGAATCTATATTGACGAAATTGTGAGTCGTCATGGCGTGCCCTTACACATTATTTCCGATCGAGATGCTCGTTTCACTTCGCACTTCTGGTCTTCGATGCAAGAACTCTTGGGAACTCAATTGGGAACTCTTCGATGATAAGTACGGCTTATCATCCTCAAACCGATGGTCAAACCGAACGAACAATCCAAACCCTCGAGGATCTACTGCGTCTTTGTGTCCTTGATTTCGGTTGTGATTGGGATACGCATTTACCGCTCGCGGAATTTTCGTATAACAATAGTTATCACTCAAGTATCAAGATGGCACCTTTCGAGGCTTTGTATGGTCGTAAATGTCGTTCTCCAATCTGTTGGACCGACATTGGGGAAAATCTTATCACGGGTCCGGAACTTATTCAAGAAATGACCGACAAAGTTTCCAAAATTCGAGATAATCTTGAGGTGGCTAGAAGTCGCCAAAAGAGTTATGCCGATAAAAGACGCAAACCGTTGGAGTTTCAAGTCGACGACATGGTTCTTCTTAAGGTCTCTCCATGGAAGGGTGTTGTACGTTTTGGGAAGAAGGGTAAGTTAGCCCCACGTTTTGTAGGACCCTTTAAGATTCTGAAAAGAGTTGGTAAAGTGGCTTACAAACTGGAGCTACCTTCTGAACTTAGCGGAGTTCATCCTGTCTTCCATGTCTCAAACTTGAGGAAGTGCTTGGCTGATGAAAATTTGCATGTTCCACTAGAGGAAATTCAAATTGATGAGTCATTGCATTTCGTTGAGAAGCCTGTTGAGATTATGGATCGAACCCTGAAGAAGACCCGAACAACTATCACACCTATCGTCAAAGTCCGTTGGGAAAACAAACGCGGAGCTGAGTTCACTTGGGAGCGTGAGGATCATATGAAGGAGAGATACCCGCATTTGTTCTCTTAGCTTTATTTATAATTTCGAGACGAAATTCTTTTAAGTTGGGGAGACTGTGACATCTTGTAATTTTGGTTAATTAAAAGTTAACGTCGTTTATTCTTATAAGGACTATTTATGCTTTTCATGAAACTCGGGGCTATTAGTGATTATTTATTAGTTAGTCTTAAATTCTTTAATGTAAAGAAAAAGCTTATAGTTTATCTATTAAAAATTGAACATAATAATAATCATGAAAATAATAACAATAATAACTTTTGATAAGAGTAATAATTATGTTATTAATAATACTAAAAATAATAGCAAGTAATAGTAATAATAATAATAATAATATAATAATAATAATAATAATAATAATAATAATAATAATAATAATAATAATATAATAATAATAATAATAATAATAATAATAATAATAATGATAGTAATAGTAATTGTAACAATAATAATAACAATTTTGTAGAAATTATTAAAGTTAAAAGATGTTTATTAACTTGGGTTTAAGAAGTTAAGGGGGGTCTTATTGTCATTTTGTAAACATTAGATAAAAGGTTTTTGCATAAAATAATAAAGATGGAAATCTTCAGGGACCATATATGTAAATTTTTCAAAACCCAACCCCCCATCCCCTTTTCTCTCTCCCCGTAAACCCGGTCGCCGGTCGGCCATGTCCGGCGCGGCGCCGGCGAGTCTCAACCGCCAAAAACGTTCGGTTTCAAAGCCCTAAAACCGTTTCAAATTGTTCCGTGCGTTGATTCGAACATTATTGCAGCTAATAATTACGGATTAAGCGTTGTATACCACTCAATCGAGTGTATAACCGATGACTTCAATCCACTAGCCGTTCAATCATTAAATCTTAATAATAACCTAATTAATTGAACCAAAATGATCGTTAAGCTATTCCCAAGCGATCATCGACTTCAATTTCACCTGAAACGACCAAGAACATCACCTTTGTTTTCCTCCTTACCCGCTAACTGTACCTTAATCGAAGTCCGTCTTCTGAGCTTCAAAACACGAAATTCGCTTAGGACTTGGCATCAAGATCACTATACCAAGCTTCGCACGAGTTTAATTTGGTTTTCATCGTCATTTGGTGCACCAACTGAATCCAACCTCGTCGCGTCTGTTCTTCGTTCGGTTCATACTCCATCCATCATTATTCGGGTAATTACATACATCCACATACTCGAAATCATGTGGGGAACGAAAGCCCCACGTTTGCTTTCATTATCAACAACAAAATTTGGGTTAATTTGGGATTAATTGAATCTAGGGTTCTTAGGAATTGGGGTTTCTGCGTGGTTTACTTTAAAACATATGGGAATGGGATTATGACAGGCCTAGGCGACCCAGCCTAATGGTAAACTGTCCCCATGAAAACCTGGAGGTCCCGGGTTCGACCCCGGGCCACTCCACATTTTCTTTTTGAGGCTTTTTAGCCTTCTACAACATTTTTAAATATTTTTAAAAATTATAAAAAGACATTTTATAAAAGCTGAAAATTTTAGATGTTTCTAAATATTGTCTAGAAATTTATGTTCTTGTTTTTTTACAAACCAAATGATATAATTAGTTAAATTTTTATAAAAAAATGGATTTTTAATGTTGGTTAACTATTTAAATTATTATTTGTTCAAAAGATATATTTAGATTATTTCTTATAAGTTAAACTTAAAATATAGTTTTAATCTAATAAATAGTTGTTTGTTCAAATAATATGTTTAAACTATTTTTTTATAAAATAGACATTAAATATTGTTATAACTCATCTAATCATTATTTGTTCAAATAACAAATATATATTATTGTTTAAAATAAGAGTTATCTTAAAAGATTGTTTTAAATTATATTTAGACTTTGGGACAAATGTTTTCTTTATTTCGTAGTATTAAAACGATTAAATAATATATTGACAAAGCATAACCAAAATTTATCATGTTAGTTGGGTTATAAATTATTAACATCCCAAAATCCAATTAAAACCTTAGTTTCCATTAAAACGTTAAACCTATTTTAATTTAACTTTAACCTTGTGAATACATATATTTTAGGTGCATTGTGAAGGACTACTTTGAATCGACGCTTTTGATTATTTTCTTATTAATCATCCAATAAATACTTTTGATCATGTGAGTATTTCCATACCCCTTTTGCTTATTTTCACACTTTGGGGTGAAACATGTTAACTTATACTATTGCACTTGTAAACACATTTGAGACTTGTAAACCTATGGCAATTTATCTTGTTAAGTTGTGGTTAGTTGAACTTTCGTGATTACCATGTTATGGCGTTATATGTGCAATCATTAACTATTGCTAGCCCAGCGAAGTCATAGATCTATGGGTAAGACAAGCCTGCTTGGTTGATCCAAGTACACTTAGCTGATCGTATATACTTTTAACGTTTGAGACTTGTAAAACTTTGTCGAGGTTTGATTGTAGCATTGTTCATAACATCCCTAGTTACTTTATTCACTAACTTATGACTTGAATTGCCATCTTTTATATAAACTATGTATTTAAAAACTATAGAATGCTCACCAACATTATTGTTGACCCTTTATTTTTAACATGTTTCAGGAAATGTCCAAGTTTGATTTCTACACTTTGAAGCTTGCACATCTAGGAATGGACCTAGATAAATAAATAAAATGGAATGATTTGTTACATTCTATGCTATGCTTTTATTTCCTTTGAGACTTATGTTTGTAATGTGACAAATGAATCTTATGTTTAAATTATATTTGGATTATTAATAGCGTTATGTGGTTGTGAACGATCTTAACTCTCACTCCTCGACGTTTCCGCCGTCAAGGTAGGGGTGTGACACGTATGGCCTCTAGTCGTCGCCTAGCCCTAGCTGATGCAGAATGGAGTTCATCCCGAACCCAATCTGCCATTTTTGACCTCCAAGCTCATCCAAACCCATTCTAAGCCTAAATCAACCATCCTAAAACTTAGGAATGCATACCACAACACCATTCAAGCACACACAAGCCCGGAAACAAACTCCAAACGCATCACATGCAAACACATACAAATGGGTCAAACACACACACATACAAAACGGGTTTTCTATGCTTTCCAGCCCCAAAATCATTTGAAAACAAGTAAAATAGGGGTCCTAGAACTCATATAAACGACCACGACGAGAAGAACTTCGATTGGACTCGCTACACGATGATTTTCGAGCTCGAACCCACTCGAATCAAGCCCTTTTCCTCTTTTCTCCCTTTTCTCTCTTCTTTCTCTCTATATGGCAGAATTTTTTGGAGATGTTGGGGAGTGAGGGCTGCCATATCCCCTCAAATACTCCCCCATAACCCAACTTTCTCTCGTTGGCGAGTTTGGTCCCTCGACTTTGGACTTTATTTCTTTTCTTCTTTCGTCGGCTTCAAAATAAATAAATAACCGGGTGTTACATTTTACCAAATCATGATATCGATTTTCAAATGTAAAGATGAACCATTTCATATCCTTTTCAATTTACAAGCATATCATGGTTTCGATTTACCCCAAATCATGTTATGTTTCAAGTTCAACTCAACGATCATTTTAAGCTTTCATTGATCTATTTAATATCATTCACACCCCAAATTTTAAATCACAATAGCTTTCTGCAAAATTTCAATTCAATGCTCATATATACAAATCTCGATTAGCAGTAGTAGTGGTCCGTACGATTCAAGGATTTTGATTTTTGATTTCAATATAAATTTTAGTATTTTGGTTTTTTAACATCAATTTGACTAATTTATGTTTTTGTTTATGAAAGCATGAAATTTTGATTTAGTTTTAATTGATTTAAGGATGAAATTGATTTATGTTTTTTATCAACAATTTTTTTTACATAAATGGTCCATATGGTTTAATAAAATTACATGTTTGGTCCCCAAACTTTAGAAATCAAAAGATAGTCCAAGTTTTTGTATAATCATTGCATGTTTGATCCCTGACACCGATTCAAGCTCTATGTTGCATTATCTCGAGCTATAAGTAGACATGAATTAAAATGATTAATATTAGACAGTGATGGTAAAATTACAAACATAACATTAAATTTTATATATAAAGAAATTTTCGGATCTTTATAGACTAGAAAGTGTCGTTTGAGTTTAGCGCCATGTTCAATATAATTTAATTATTACCTAAATTTCTTATTTATAAGTTAATTTTATTTCATATTATACATTATTTAGACTTATAAGCATTGATAAAGAAAAATTACTAATATTATATATAAATGATTTTAAAAATTAAACATAAAAATAGATAGACAAAGTATTAACAATAATTTATGACTTACGAACCTTTTTAATTAAAAACAATTTTTAATGATAGAACTCGTGTATTACACGGGATTTTAGTCTAGTTTAACGAATAAAGTAGTGTTATGTGTTGTAATCTCGCCACGTCACCAAGATTTTATGAAAATATGTCGCTACTTTTTATATTCTCGCCACTTAAGCGAGATCCTATGGAAAATTCCTCACCTTCTTTTTAAAGTGTTGTCATCCAATGAGATTTTTGATGCATTCCTCGCCACTTGAAGAGAAAGAGGAAAATTGATTATTGATTATATAAATATAAAAGCGAGGAATTGAATACAATCTCGCCTACTTTGTCTAGAATACATAAATGAACATTTTAGTTTGAGATAGAAAAAATTACATAAATTGTCTCTAAGGTTTGATCATATTATAGGAATTGATTATAATCTCCCCTACTTTGTCTATAAAACATAATAGAATTGTAGATACATTATTACACATGTTTTTAAAAAGTAATGTAGGCGTAAGTAGTTTTAAATAAAAAATTGTGAAATACAAGAATATATTGAAAAACTTTACGAAAGTAAATAAAGGTTTAGAAAACTTTATAACAAAATTGACAAAGCTAAAAAGAAATTTAAAAGAATTGAAGAGTTTGGACATGTCAAAATAATTTAGTAAATAAAATTTTTAATGTGGTAAATTCTTATTAATGATTTATGATTTTGTTTTTTCTAACGGTAAAAGAATCATTGACGGGTTATGGATTCATGGATTATATTGAGAAGACCACCCTTAAAGGAAACTAATTTAGGTATCTTATCTCAACCAATTAAAAAATCTTTATTGATAGTAATGACAACAATAGGCTATGTTGGCGAGGGGTGATAGTTTTTATAAGAAAGAAAAATGTCAATAGTTAGTATTGTAATTTAGTTGGTTAATTTGATTAATTAGGTGATTTGCCCTTAATTTTATTGTTATTATATATATTATTGTTGCGGAATGTTGTAACTTCCATCTGGATTGTTGCCAACCGTCAGATCTACACGAAAATGAAATCATAGTCGTATAAAGTCAGCGGTTGCTTCTTTTCAAGACAACTTACAGGCGGTTACCTCCCAATCGACGGTTCCTTCTTCCGTTATCTTCTCTCCCCACGTCACTAGTAACCCCACCTCTTGGGTAAGCATATAGCCGGCTTATGAGAAGAAAACAAAATATATCTTAAACATAAGCACACATCACTCCTCTAATATTTTTAACAAAAGAATGAAACAATAAAGAAAGATCCTCATGGAGGTAACATCCTTCTTATTTGAAGATGGTGTGTCAAAATTGTTGTCCGACTCTCCGATATTGGTTCACTACCACTTCCTATCTCCCATCTCGCACTTCGATTTCTTTTTTAGGGTTTTCGGGTTGTGAATTATTGGTTTATGAAATTGTCATTTATGCAAAGAAGGGAAGAAACCATGTTTTCGATGCAAATAACAAATCAAATAAATACAAAGAAAATAATGAATACATTCGGCACAGATTGGTTATTGTACAAACATTAGCTAACAAGAAAACAATAAACTTGCCTATGATTGCTCATGAGCGAACAACGTCAAACACAAAAGTAAAGCAATAACCGGTGATATTGTTTGATAGAAAACAACTTCGACAGTCGAACCTGAGATCGTAGATGATATGATTTATAAATTTTGGAAGTTGTATTAGGAAATCTAAATTGAAGATGGGCTTGGGGCCTGTAACAAAAAACCTGGGTGCGGGGTGCCTAATTAATTAATGTATTAAGTATACAAAGGCCCATTTCAGTTGAATGGGGCCCTACCTCCACCACCCGGCCCAGACATAGCATAATACCAACTTACAAGTCATTTTGATCTACAAGAATTTGAAAGGTTTAGTGCATTCACGTTAGATTTCTCATCCTCGTCATCAGATTTACAGTAAAAATATTATTTTTATACCTTTTTTTTTCAATTGAATAATATATTTTTTTTATATTTTTGTCATTACCTTTTCTTTATCTTCCACTGACAACCACTTCTAAAAATATTAAAAAAATTATGAGGGTTGTACCGTGTTTTCCCAAATATGGGGAATCACGGTACAATCCCCATAAATTTTTTCTATTCTTCACTCACAACCATCCCCCATAATATAGAGAATACACTCATATCAAAAATGAAAAACATACTATGAATTCTCTAAGCAAAAAATACACCGATAAGATAAAACCCCTCATAACCCACTAAATTTTATTGAGGTTAACCGGATCAGAAATCAAGTTTCAAAACAAAATAAGATGGCGGGGAGTAGTGGCGGAGCTTGAGCACTCCTATAGGGGGCGGGGTGAAATCAAATATTTTTAAGCAGGCGAACTCAGTATATATAAAAAAATTTACACTACCGAACAAAAATTTTACACTAACGAATCGAAAATTAACACTACTAACTAAAAAAAGAGGGCGGGCGAGGGGCCTACCCCCGGCCCCTTATATCCTTCGCCCATGACAGGAAGGATGGTGATTCTGACTGAGCAAATTTTATGTGTTTTTCTAAAGCTAAGATTAAAGTTGTTGTTTAGGAGTGTGATAGCGCTAAATGTCGTGGCCCCGATGGCTTTAATTTCACTTTTTTAAACACTTAGGGGATTTGTTTAATAAGACTTTGTGGATGTTGTTATGCATTTTTATTCAAAAGGTATCAGTAGTAGAGGATGTGGTTTGTCTTTTATTCTAGAGTTAATTACATAAATAGTCCCTGTGGTTTATATAAAATAACATGTTCGGGTACTAAGCAAAAAAAGTAACAAGTTTGAGTACTCACTTTTAATTTTATAACAAGTTTGAGTATTAACACTAACATATGTTAGAATTTCTGTTAAGTTTAAGGGTATTTTAGTCTTTTCATGTTATAAGACTACTTGTGTAAATTAGAGGGACTAGTTGTGTAATTAAATTAAAGTAATATATATATATATATATATATATAACTCTATATATATAGACACACATATATACACACACATATATACACAATAATCAAAATCAATACTTTCACCACCGCTACCACCGTCCCTAACCATCACCACCGCCACCATCGTCCCTAACCATCACCACCGCCATCACTGTCCCTAACCATCACCACCACCGTCCCTAACCATCACCACCGCCATCACCCTCCCTAACTATCACCACCGCCATCATCGTCCCTAACCATCACCACCACCGTCCCTAACCATCATCGTCGTTGGCTATCAACACTTGTTACAAGAAGGGCAGCAACCATCTTCATCTTCCCCGCCATTACCCATCGACCACCGACCATCACCGCCACCACCGACTGAGAACCACCAGCCACCACCACCACCGATTAACGACCACCACCAATTGCCGCCGCCACCACCATCTCACCAAGAATCCCCAATTAGGTAAGGCTTGATTTGGGTTTTAGGGTTTTAAGAAAAGGCTTTAGGTTCTAAGGATCTGAGAAGAAGATTGGGACATAAATTATGTTGGTTTAGGTCACATTTGATTAGTACTCAACGGAGTGATTAGAGGTGGAGTCACCGGAGGTGGAGTCACCGGAGGTGGAGTCACCGGAGGTGGAGTCACCGGAGGTGGAGTCACCGGAGGTGGGGGAACCAATGGTATGTTTGGTACCACGAGTGCAATTAAAGGTGGTGTCGCCGGAGGTGGGGGAACTGGGTTTATTTTGGTTGTGGCTTCGTCTGACCAAGTCGGTAGCTGGCGTTGGTGGAGGTGGGGAGGGAGGACGGGGGTGGCGGGGTGGCGGACGGAATGGTTGTGGTGGTGGTTGGACGTGAGGTAGACGACGGTGTGGGGTTGAGTTGGGTTTTCTTTTTGGTTTATGGTTTATTACAAAAATGGTCCCTAGAATAAAAAGATAGATATAATTATAAAATTAGCCCTCCAAAGGGTATTTTAGTCCTTTTATTCAAATTTAGCATAAATTCTAACGTCTGTTAGTGTTAATACTCAAACTTGTTACAAAATTAAAAGTGAGTACTCAAACTTGTTACTTTTTTTGCTTAGTACCCGAACCTTTTGTTTTATATAAACCACAGGGACTATTTATGTAATTAACTCTTTATTCTATTAATTCCAAAGACTAGTGATCCAAAAACCTATAATGAATTTCATCCCAACAGCTTAATTAAATGTATTAATAAGGTGATCTCCAAACTACTTGCAAACAGACGTACATTGGTTTTAAATTCCATTACTTTTAATTACTAGATGGCTTTTCTATATAATTAACTACAACATTCTTGACAGACTGTTGATTATTAACGAGGTGCTTACTTGGATAAAAAAATACAAAACTCCAGGTTTATTATATAAGATCAATTTAAACAAGGCTTTCGAATCTATAGATCGGAATTTTTTAAACTTAATTCTTGACCAAAATGAATTTACAACGAGATGGATGGCTTAGATTCGAGGTTTTTTAAACTTAATTCTTGACCAAAATGACCGGGGTGTGAGATAGGGGGACCCATTATCTCCATTCATGTTTATCATTATCATGGAAGCCTCCCACATTATGATTTAAAATGGCGAAGGCATTGCGGCTATTTCATGGTCTTACATGCCCAATGGTGGTCTGGTTCTATCACACATACTATTTGCGGATGACACTATAATGGTGGGCAAATGGTTCAACAGTAATGTGTCGAATTTTGCTAGACTTCTTAGAACCTTTCACATGGTTTCTAGCCTACATATAAACCTAAAAAAAGTGAAACGTAACTAGGGTTATATGATATGATTGAAATTACATATGAGATGGAGTCACTCCATAAGAATGAGACATGGGAGGTGGTAAATACGCCCTTAGATCAGAAATTAGTCACTTGTAAGTGGCCCTATAAGCTGAGGGAGGGAGTTGCTCCTAGTGAGGGTCCAAGGTTTAAGACAAGGCTAGTAGCCAAAGGGTTCACACAGAAAGTTGGGGTTGATTACATTTAGATATTCTCTCCGGTATTTAAAAATTCTTCTATTAGAGTGATATTGTCTACAGTAGCTCATGATGATTTGGAACTAGAACAATTGGATGTAAAGACAACATTTTTACATGGGTACTTAGATGAAAAAATTTACATGACTTAGCCTAAGGGGTTTGAAGTAGAAGGGAATGAGGATAAGGTTTGTCTTCTGAAAAGGTCACTGTATGGTCTGAAACAGCCACCTAGACAGTGGTATAGGCGATTGATGAGTATGTGACTAATCATGGTTTTAGAAGAAGCCTGTATGATTATTGTGTGTACATAAAGGAAGTAAGCAATCAACAGTTTTTATATCTCCTACTATTTGTAGATGATATGCTAATAGCTTGCAAAGATAAAAGTGAAATTGAGGCTGCTAAGGTGCTTTTAATGAATGAGTTTGAGATGAAACAACTTGGGGAGGCCAGAAAGATCATTAGAATGGAAATCACTAGAGACAGAAGTTATAACCATTTGAAGATTTCTCAAGGGTCTTATATCTTGAAAGTATTAAAGAATTTTGAAATGGATGGCAGCAAATCAATTTGTACTTCTTTGGCTCAACATTTCAAGTTGTCAAACAATGACAACCCTCATACAGATGCAGATTGTGCTTATATGGCCAGAGTTCCTTATGCTAATGCTATTGGTAGCCTGATGTATCTTATGGTATGTAATAGGCCTGACATTGGATATGGTGTAATTATAGTGAGCAGGTATTTAGCCAATCCAAAGAAAAGTCACTGGTTTGCAGTTAAATGGTTATTGAAGTATCTCAATGGCACCAGAGATTATGGGTTGGTTTATGGAGTAATTGATAGTAATGATCAGGTAGTGACTTGCTTTGTGGACTCTGATTATGTCAAAGACTTAGAACGGGGAAGATCTATTACCGGGTATGCATTTAAATTTTTGAGAAATTTGGTCAGTTTGAAGGCCAGGTTACAGCTAGTGGTGGCTTTATCAACCATTGAGTCTGAGTATATAGAACTTACTGAAGCTGTTAAGGAGGCATTGTGGTTGAAAAGATTTGTAATTGATTTGGGCATGTTTGTTGATGTAGTTGTATACTGTGACAATCAGGGTGCAGTTCAATTGTCTAAAAACAGTGTTTTTCATGAGAGAACTAAGCATATCAAAGTGAAGTATCATTTCATTCGAGAGTTGGTTAGCTCTAAGGAAGTTAGTGTGATCCATGTTGAGAATGAGTACAACCCTATAGATATGTTTACCAAGGCATTGCCTGGTCCAAAGTTTCAATTTTGTCTTGATACTTTGGGTATAGGATAAGTGATGACTTGAGTTGCCTTCAAGGTGGAGATTGTGAGCTTAATTGCATGTAGTGAAGTCAACTAAAGTCAACTGAAGTTGGTCAAAGAGGTGCATGTGATGTATTTCAGTATTATCAAGGTTTTGGGTGTTTGTATCATTAATAAATAGTTCAGGGTGTTAAGTGTAAGTATGTTGATTAGTTTGTTAATTTCGGTTAACTTGAGATTTGGGGATATATTAGTGTAGTTAGTTATCAATGAAGGGATACGGTTCAATTTCTTTGTAATCTTGTTTTTCATCATAATTGAATGTGTAGAGAATTTCTCATAGTTCAATTCTTTTGTGTTCAATTTCATAACAATGACACTGGGGCAGCCTTCTTTTGCATTATTATAATTATATGGCAAATGACTTTTCAATAGTGTGGCCTTCCATCTATTTAAGGATTCAAGATTGACGACCTACTACGATTTCTCAAACGACCAAACTAGGTGACTCCAAAAGCAAGAATATGCATGTCATCTTTAACAAGAAGAGTCCTTAGATCAAAAAACTTATCAATGAGTCACGAGTTAGGATTTTTTTGCGGGTGAAGAAAAGAGCTAACATACGTGGTCCATTTATATTGGAACAGTTGGTGTAATTTTGATTTCTGGTTCCTTGTTTGCACTTGGTGTGGTTGTTCCCCATATTTGATCCAGAGGTTCAAAAACAATTTTGTTTTCATGTGATATTCACTTTAAATCCTAAAATATTAGATGCATAATTTTTCATCCATAAATGACAGACTTGAGCACTAGATTTACTTGCATAATCTCCGCCCAAAAAGTCCTCAATTAAGTATTTGCTTCATTTTAATGATTTGATCCTCATCATTCGTATATTCCCAAGTTATATGATGAAAATTGTAAATATAACCTAAAAAATGTAATGTTTTAATTAACTTAGTAACTTTGTTTCATCATAGAGAAGTAACGCATTCGTACATAATGTTAATTTGCATCTTTTAAACCTTAACCTGGGACAAATATTTCAATACAAAATGGTACACAAATCGTAGATAGAAGACGTAGGAAACAGACACAAAACCAGATTAAAACAATTTGTAGGAGAATGGTAGTTTGGCAAAACAAACCAACTTGTGACAAATAGTCCTTGTGAAAACTTACACAGAAATGGTTTTAAACGTGATGCCATGTAATTACTCCATTAGGATGTTAGGTATTTATATCTTCATAAAGTTTTCAAGATTTTCACTTTCCCTTTGCTTTTCCAATCTTTAAAATATTCTGGTGGTTTTGTTTCGAAATCATTGATATTTGTATGGTTGATTTTGGGAAGCATCTAATGAAAATCATTTGTAACTTCAATATGTATAGTATAACTTACATGAATATCTGAAGATTTTTGCTCTGATAATATACAAACATGAATAGTTTGTGTTTTACTCATTATACTAAACCTTATTTACAAAGGTCAGTGATGAAATTAGTGGTCCACACAACTTACGTTTTCATATATAGAGTATATATGCTTTTCACCTCGAGAACATAGTGGTAATTGGTTTGGTGGCAAGGATTTATTCACTCGTATAGTAATTGGGGTTGCTTGTCATCTTTGCATACAAGGCTGTTGCTTCGGGACCCACAGAATTCAGATGATTGGCTGCTCATTGTTTGTCATCCATATCACAAGATCTGATATTAGAGATCAAATTACTTATAGAAAAAGTAAACTAGTCTTTTGTACTCTTAATGGATGTATAATTGTTATTCCAACTGTAAGGTAACGAGTTAAGCAGTTTTTTGTTGATTGAAATGTTTTTCAACACAATCTCAACACTTTTCATCTTTGTTATAAGCTTCACGGATCAAGAAATTTAAGCTTCAAGAGTTTCACATATAACATGATTAAATATGTTAAATTTTTTATTGAGCGTGTCCTTCTTACTTTCTCTCATGTCCTTATTTCCTATGATTTGAGCTTCCAATACATCTCGTAAGGCATTTGTTCCTTTGAAATCTTTGTAATTATCAGAGATTTTAGTATATAATGCCATAGTGATAGCAACACATGCTTTGTAATCAAGCTCAAATTTCTTTATATCATGTTCATCCCATAAATGATTTGGTTTCTTTATCATTTGCCTTTTGTTATTCTTGTATTTAGGTACATATGGTGCAAACTTAATTGACCTTCGTAATCATGATTCCATGTAAATGATGTGATTTTTAAATGGCTATGTCCGGTCAGCATAATCATCTTCGTTGCAATCTAGGGAGTTTTATGCTAGTACCAATCTTAGTATCAAGATTCAATGAGGCATTATATTCTTCATGTTGATGTTAGATCCTATTTCTGAAATTGAGTTAACTTCGACAAAATTTTCAAAAATTTCAAAGTTTTCGCAAGCTTAAAAGTTATCGCACCAGGTTCTCACGTGAAACTTAGTGTGTAACAACCTCAGCCGAAAACTATCTCCAATAACTGTTTTGCCAAAGCTTCTAGTTCTCACACAAAAACATTATGTTTTCACATATATTAATTATTTTTTCAAAGTTTTCGCTCAGTTTGATTTTTTTTTAATTCTGTTAAAAATCAACTTTTTTAACATCCAGAAACAAGTTTAGAGGTTAAGTGATGTTAATTATGTTCAATTAAACACTTAATTGCCTCTAAATTGATTCCAATTGTCTAATTTTCAACTTCAAAATCACAAACTTCAACCCTAACGCTTTTAGAGATTTCTAGTAGCTCCAAAATCATCAAATCTCGATTAACTTTCATAATTGTTATTCAATATAGCTTAGAAACGTGTGAAAATCTTCAAATTAAGCTTCAAAGTGTCATCAAATTGATCAAGAGCACTATAGCTCTGATATCAAGTGAAAAATCCAGATTTCTTCACATTAACCGAACAATAATCGATTAATTCACATCAAACGTGGAATGAATGGTGTAAAACATAATAACACAATCATACAGAAGTCAAGTTGAATGAACAACGAAGTAATTATAAGTTTCTCTTTGATTACTTTAAGTTCCTAAAGTTGTACAAGAAGAAAAATAACAAGTGTTACAATGCAAAACTTCTATATACTAATCAAAGAGAGTTTTTGTCCCATCCCACCATGTTTCATGCACCCTGATGTTTTTGCATCACCATATGTTCTTGAATACATTTTCATGTTTTTGCATAACATGGATTTTGATTTCCCGAACTCATTTGTTTGATCTCTACAAAAACTTTTATAATTTTGTTTAGAAAAATATAAGATTAAAAAACCATTAACTGAAGGTGTAAAGTTTGATATAACTTATTTTTCATTTATATTCTTAATAATAAAAATTAAAATTTAGTTCATAAGTTTGACATAACTGTTTTGTTTAAAAATAATAGTTTTATTACGGTGATGGCACATTGCCAAATTTTAAGTGAACATTAAAAAATAAGACATCTAACATTCAAGTTATTTGTTTATTAATATGTATAGATAGTTTTTGAATGATTAATGTACAACCTGTTTTAAAACATATATATTATTTAATCAGGTCTAACTATTTGTTTTTCTAGTCGGTAACGTAGCACCTAAACCCCTCAGGAGAAAAGTCATAACTGAAAAAACACTTGGATCAATTAAAATATTTTTTGCTATGAGAGAAACTGTATGTTATAAATGAAAAAGGTAATCGATCTTTATTTTCAAATTGAGTTGGTAATCTTAATCAATTTTAGAGTGAAAATTTTTACTTTTAATTTATTGTTAATTTTTTATATATATTATTAATTTTCAACTTTGTTATGCATTATTAGTTATCCCTCATGCATTTATAGGTTGTGCCTTTATGTTTTTTTATACTTTTAACTCTAATAGTTTTTTATAGGTTGTTATGCATTATTAGTTATCCCTCATGTATTTATAGGTTGTGCCTTTGTGCCTTTGTGTTTTTTATACTTTTAACTCTAATAGTTTTTTATATTTTATATATATTATTATTTTTATACTTTTATACTTTTAACTATATAGTTCTTATATTTTAATTTAAACCCTAATATTTTTTTTATTTTCAACTTTGTCTAATATATTTTTCATATTTTTAAAATATTTCGTTTTTATGTTTTGATCTAAAATTTTATAGTTAACATGTCACAACATGCGTATGAAATTTAATATTTTTACCTCTATTTTTTCATGTTTAATGGATGCATTGTGTTTATGTTTCAGTCTAATTTTTTCACATATTAAAACGTCGTAACATGCTTGCATGGTTCAATGATTTTACGTCTACTTTTCGCTCGGTTTTACTTTTCAATTTTCATTTATTTTGTTTTATGAACTTTTCCGGTGTTGGTGATCGATAAAGGTTTTACGTCCCGCCGCAAAGCGTGAGGCTTTACTATTTATTATTATTTCTTATTATTATAACATGTATTCTAACAGTTTAGTAGTGGTAAAATTAGCGGCCGAATAAGTTGGTAAACATTCTTATTGTGTTTTTTAACATATATCATCATTATTGCTGCCCAGGAAAAATATGTCACCATTTATTGCAGCCGTCGCGACGTTTTTCAAGACAATTCGAAATCATTATTCATCACATGTTTTCTAACCTATACACCACTGTGGGACCCGTTCTACAAATTTAACAAAAGTTCATTTTTTTAAGAAGTTGAATTTGTAGCAATATATATGTTGCTTCTTATAATTTAGCTAAATTTTATAATTATCTTTAATATAGCTTACTCTAAGAAATTAGAATATGAAGAACTTGAATTTAGAAAATATAACTAGTATTAAGCCCCCGCGTTGTGGCGGGGGACGTAAATCGTGTCAAGAAACACCAATGTCACACCATTGTTAGTAACAACCAAAATCGAAAAAATTCGTATTAAAAAATAAATAAAAATGTTAAATCACGCACGTGAGACGTAAAACATTAAAAATAATAATTAAGTTAATCTGCGACCCGCACGTTGCGACAAAGATGTTAACGGAAAAAAATAAACGTAACAACATTGAATCATACGTGAACGTTACGACATGTTAACTTTATATCGTAATTCAAAAATTTTGTTAAAAATAAAATGTATAGGGTACTGAATTTAAAAGTGAGAAATTTTACTGGTTAAATTATAAAAAATTGTATGACGCCCAACTTAATTCATAATGAACTTCACCTCCAAACGCAAATAAAAAATAAGTACATCACGATAGTAAAATAAAATTTTTATAAACATTAAACTTTAACAATGAAAAACACACACAAAAAAATTGAGTAGGTAAAAAGCAAAAAGTATAGGGCAAAAGGTTTATCTATTATAAATTTGAGGGTGCTAAAGAGTAAGTTTGCAGGAAACGAAACTTTAGAACACTTCAATAATAAGGTTCAAAAATTGAGAGATTTATATTTACCATTCAAAATACATGCATTGAGATGTTGTACACATAAGAGCATTCACAATAGAGTCTTTAAAAGTATGTGAGTGTGTTTGATATATTATATGGAATGGTTTTGAGTGGTTGTGAGTGAAGGAGAGAAAAAATGTTATTGTGAATTGGTATATTTGAAGAATCACTGTTCAATCTTTATAAATTTTTTAATATTTTTTAAAGTGGTTGTGAGTGAAGGAGAGAGAAAAAAGTAATGATAAAGGTATAAAAAATATTATTTAATTGAAAGAAAAGAAAAAATATAGTGACTTTTACTGTAATTATATGGATAAAGATAAGAAACCCACTGTAAATGCTCTAGGATGCTTCCGTTTTGGTTTTTAAAGTAATAGTAATCTGCCCATAGGATTTGAAGTTAAACAAACATAGGATGTATTAAAAGAATTTAATTTTTTAGTGACTTTAAGTGATAAAACAATAAAAAGAATTTAAAACTATTTATTATATATATACTAATTAGCTAGTTTTCTATGCATTGTAGGTTGTACTTTATGCTTCATGGGTTGTACTCAATTTGTTTTCATTTTTTTAATCTTTAACTTTTTTATTCTAACCCAATAATTTTACATCTTTTACAATTAAAGCTCAATAAATTTTTTACGTTCATTTTAATCCCCTATACTTTTCATATTTTACAAATTTTTTGTTTCACATCTCGGTCTAAATTTTACGAGTTAACACGTCGTAACGTATGTGTGTGGTTTAACGTTTTTCGTCTACTTTTCATTCGATTTATTTTTTCCGTTTTTATGGTTTTGTTGGTGTTGGTGGTCAATGACGGTGGTGTGCCATTAGTGTTACTTGACACGGTTTTACGCCTCCCCGCCGCAACGCGGGGGCTTTAATACTAGTTATATACTAATTATCAACTTTTATATGTTTTATGGGTGTACATTGTGTTTTATAAGTTGTACTTACTTCTTAGTTTCTTTCTTTTTTTTAATTTTGTTTTACTTTTAGCTATAACTAGTATTCAACCTCACGCGTTGCGGTGGGGCGTAAAACCCTATCAAATAGCATCAATGTCACACCGTCGCTAGTGACCACCAACATCAGAAAAGCTTATATAACAAAAGAAACAAAACCGAACATAAAAATAGCATAAAACTTTATACCATGCATGTGCATTGCGATGTGTTAATGTGTATAAAGTAGAACGAAATGTATTACACAACGCGGTCGTAAAACAAAAAAATAGATATAAAATCATTAAACCACATATGCATGTGTCTGTATGTTAACTCGAAAATTTTAAACCGATACGTAAAACAAAAAAAAATTATAAATGATAAAATATATGAGAACAAAGTTGAAAATGAAAAATATATTAAAGTTAAATGTTAAAGATGTAAACTATAGGGTTAATAATAAAAAATAAAGAAAAAACAAAGTGATGTACAATTTATAAAACATAAAGTACAACACATAATGCACAACTAAGTTGATAATTAGTATTATATAAATGCTTTTATATTTTCACAATTTAACCCTAATACTTTTTCACTTTAAACTTTTGTCTCCTATACATTTCATTTTTTTACATATTTTACCTTTTACGTTACGATCTAAAGTTTACACGATCTAATGTACATGTGTGGTTCAATGTTTTCACACCTATTTCTTATTATTCAACCTCGCCAATGCAACGCATGGGTCCTAAATCGACTTAGTTATTGTTTTCTATATTTATGTTTCGCATGCGTATTTCAATGTTTTTACGTCTATATTTTTTTCGTTTTTATTCTCCTTTTAATACGAGTTTTTCCTGATGTTAAATGGTCGTTGATGGTAGTGTGATATTGATGCTACTTGTCATGATTTTACGCCCTAACATGAAACAATCTTACAACCATGTATGCATTGTTGAGATCTATCACAAAAATATAATACTACTAAAAAAACATTCTTTTTTCCTACAAGTCATGTGGTTCTAGTAAAAGTTACAATCACTTACGTTTATGTTTCATAAAACCGGAAGAACAATAGTCATAAAAGTGTAATCATATTATGATATCCGTTTAATTGACGAAATACATGTGTTATCTATTTGGGTCTTATACCAGTGATGATTGCCTAAATGATACGACACCACTATTTTTGTTGAGTTATTTTAGAGGTATGTACACGTCAAGATTCAAAAGACCATGTGGCGGATTATGGATAATGGTCTTAAAGTGTGTAGTTTAGAAAGAGTAAAGCGCGTTGCGAGATGATCGATGATATTAACGTAGTTATGATAGGTTACAGTGTGTCTACAAACTCCATGACGCTCGTAGATCCGATAACATTAACATGGTTAAATGCATAAAATAAACATATAAAGTTGATGTGTTTTAGTTTTCATGAGTGAAACATAAAAGATAACATTATATATCGCACGTACCTAAAAATTCAAAAAATAATAAGAATTTAAATGGAAAAAATACACATAAAAAAGGTAAAAGAATAAAAAACAAACAAAATATATAAGTAGAGCGTGAGGTAATTAGAAGATTTTTTTTTAAAAATGATATATTTTGAAGAAAAAAAGTGAAAAATGGTTACTTGACCAGAATAATATGATTAATGATAATACCGTCCTTCCCAAGAGCAGTTTCTTCACAATCTCAAAATTTCAATAATTGGGTTGTCAGTCAATGTCAGAAACAGCTCTTGGCAGGAGCGGTTTCAGTAACTACGTTACCATCTCCGACTAGTCTGTTTACCACCGTTACCATCTCCGTCTGCTCTGTTTATCACCGTTTCTTGCTTTAATAAAACAAGAAACTGCTTCTTGCAGGAGCGGTTTCTCACCCATTAAAGCTAATTAAGAAACCGCTCCTGGCAGGAGCTACTTCTCCCTCAACCAAATATAAATTGAGAGTAGTAGTTTCTTACCTATCAAAGCTTCTCTCTACCGCTTCTTCTCAAACAATTAAAAACAAAAAAACTACTCCTGGATATTGTTCATTTTTTGGTAGCTCTTGAATATTAACTGCAATAAGCTCTTTTTGAACAGGTGAGTCTAATGGCTTTTCCGTGTTCATTTTAAGAATGAGGATTTATTGGCTCTTGAACAAAATATATATAACACATTTGCATTCTTTATCTATGTATATATAGGGCAAAAGGAATAGTTTTTTTAATTATATAATATTTAATATTAATTTATAGTAGTTTCTTGATTTTATTTGATTGAGAAGAAACAGGAGAGATCAGCTTTAATAAGTGAGAAACTCCTCCACCCATGAGAAGTTTCTTGTTTTTATTTGGTTGAGGGAGAAGCAGCTCCTGCCAGGAGCGGTTTCTTTATTAGTTTTAATGGGTGATAAAATTGCTCCTTGCAGGAGCAGTTTCTCGTTTGATTAAAAACGGTGGTAAACAGAACAGACGAAGATGGTAACGGAGTTACTGAAACCCCTCATTCCAAGAGCTGTTTCTGACGTTGACTGACAACCCAATTATTGGGAGTTTGATATTATGAAGAAACTGCTCTTGGGAAGGGCGGTATTACCATTAACCATATTATTCTGGTCAAATAATCATTTTCTACTATTTTTTTTCAAAATATACCATTTTGAAGAAAAATCGTAATTAGAACCGATGTCTACCGCGTGCTTTATATATGTTTAGAGTGCTTTAACCACTCCGCCACTTTCAACTATTGTTGTCTTTACAATTGAATAAAATGTATTATGTTCAAAAAAGAAAAAAAAATCAAGTGCTACTGCGGAAGTTGGCAATTGAGTTTATATCTAATTTTGTATGTACGTACGGGGGAATTTAGTTTGGGAGAAACTAGAATAAAAACATAAACATTTATCTTGTGACGAATGAAGTATAATGTACATATGATTTTGTGAATATCTAAGTTTATGAAATAAGCCTTAAGACGTCATGAAGTATCAAAAAGAATCTGTAAGCTTGAAGCCACCTCATGCGCTACGGAGGAGCATCATTTGAGGATTTCCTCACGTGATGCACAAATTTAAACGTTTTGCACAAACCAACCATTGTGACTTCTCATCAACCTTTACTTGCTTCTAACTAACTATTTTAGTTAACAACCATCATTGCGCTAAATGTGTATTCTTATACTTTATGTGTCTTTTTATACTTACTGAACGTGTCTTTTTATACTAACTGATCAACACACATACACACACTGTCATATCAATCAGTCATTCTATCTTTTCAAAACAATAATACATGTTAATACAGGCATGTGTACGGGTGTATATTGACTCGAATATAGATGTGTACGATGACTAAAGGTCATACATATACAGGTGTATATGATCATGAATACGTATTGTGAACACGATCCTTTTCTCAAACAAAATCAATAAAATTGAGTAATAGCGGGTGTATTCAGCCAACCCCATATCTATATATACGTCTCTAAACATATCTTTATCACAGTCGTTTATCGATTAACATATTTGACATAAAAACTCTATACACAAAAAGTTTGTGCATACGTTCTACAAAACACTTGATATCAAGATGAATCCGCCTAGAAATTTAGCTTCCATCATATAATATTTTCTAGTAAGGACAGTTTTTGCTCTAACCAAAACAAATATGCAATATTTTATGCTTTTTCAAACAAAAATATGCGATATTTTATGCTTTGACACACGCTTGTTTCGACAAATTATTTAGTAATTCATTTTTATAAAAAAGTTAAGAAATAAAGAATTGCAAATATATATTTATTACATGACATCAATGATATAGAAAAAAGGTTGGTATCTATATTTAGAGGAAAAGCAAATAATAATCACATCCATAATTAGCATATCCATAATTAGAGAACAAGTACATGGTTAATTAGTAAACTAATCACTTACTAACATTAATTAATAATAATATTATAACAATAAAAACTAGTCATAATATCCATAAGATGAGTTTAAGCTCAATTCCAGTGAAGTCCGTCCGTCGGAGTGAGAAAACCAGTTTCCACCACTATAATAACCTCCATTGCTGTGCTCCGGCGACACCGACTCCTGCATCTTGAACATATCGTGGTGGCTGCCGCCGGCAGCGGTGGTAGAACCGCCGGGGATCGGAAATAGTGGAAGTGTCTCAATGTGTGTTGACAGCTCTCCTCCTCCGTCGTCATCTTCCTCCGGCGTTTCATCCTCCGCCTTCAGCTTGTCGAAAGAATACGAATCGACTCCCACCCATGATCGGAAATTATGGAGTTCTCCGGCAACCGGCGATATTGAACATTCCTGAAGAAAATTGCAAAAAACTTTTGAAATAAAAACCCTAAACCCTTCACTTTATTTGAGAGAAATTATATTTTGCTCCATGAAGTTTTGACAAATATAACAAATTTTCCCCAATAAAGAGTTACAAGTATCAGTTTAACTACAAAGATTTTACCATTTGTTTCAGTTATTCGGTTTCAGTTTAAAAGTATGAAGCTTTTGAGTTAAAGATGATAAAACCTTTGAAATGAAATTGATGCTTTTACTTGAAGCAAAATGCAATGTCTATTTTTATCAAAATTCAATAAGCAAAATCGAATTTACCATTTGTCTTCCAGCAAAAGACAATAAACAGATAATAATCAGAAACACTCCCACAATGATGTACATATATATATATAGATTTGTACTGTGTGTATAAATATGTATGCATGTATGTATATGTATACCCTGAAACTGTTTTCCATGGAGATTGAACCATAGCCACAGGGAACAGGTATGAATGCTTGCGAAGAAGATGAACCACCCTCTGCAAAAAGATGAAATTCAAACATACCAACACATGACACATAATAATAATAATAATATTATTATCACATGTAAACGAAAGCAAGTACCCACCCGGTGGTACTGCGATGTGATGAGTGGCGTTGAGCTTGAGTTGTTGGTGGTTATAGAAGTACGACGGCAGGTGGTGGTGGTCGGAGAAGTGTGACGGGAGGACGAGGGTGGCGTTGGCGGTGGTGGACGGTGGCGGTTGTGGTGCAGGTGTGAAGCGTTTCTTCTGTCGTTCACGAGCTTTATGGTTCTGAAACCAATAAAAGACATTTTTGCCTTCGATTTTGCCGTAGTGTCGGAGACGAGCAGCGATTCTCTGAATCTGATCGGCGGTTGGTGATCGGATTCCGTTGTTGTAGTAAAGTTCTTTAAGGATTCTGATTTGATCGCTTGTGGGTGTCCACCGAGTACTGCTTTGCCTGCACAGATAACTACTGCTGCTTTTGTTCCCTGAATCTTGATCCTGTTGTTGATTAATATCCATGGTGGTCGTTCTTTAAATGATTGAATGAACTGAAACAACAAGAAGATGAAGATTGAAGGGGTGCATGATCTGAGTGAGGTTGTGGTGGAAGTAAGAGATGTTATAAAGAGAGAGATGATGATGGCACATGGAGGTTGTATAGAGAGATGTGTGTGTGTGTGTGTGTGTGTGTGTGTGTGTGTGTGTGAAAGAGATGGAGAGAGAGATGCAGATGGAGAGTATCAGAAAGGATATCTGGAAGAGAAGGACTGAAGTTGACAGACAAATGCTAAGAAAAAGGGTTTTTGTTTCTTCTATTTCCAAACTTTATATTATTATAAGAGAAAATTGCATAAACGATATTAGTGATTTGATCAGTCTCTAATCGTCATTAGCGATTGATTTGGTCACTTTCGAGTAAGTCATAAATATCCAGTTCTAAACCCTTGCATCGCTAACTAAAATTCAATTCTGATTGTGTGACACCAACAAGGACTAACAATCAATCTTTCATATACACAAATTCAGTCCTAAATCTACCCCTTAATATCACATTATTTGAATACATTTGTTTGTAACTAAGCAGTTTTTGATATAAGGATTTAAGAGACTGAAAAACATACTTATACCTTGTCTGTTTTGTCCTAGATTTTTCTAGTCTCGTCCTAGATTTTTTTAGCCTCGACTTCGTCCCCCTTACTGGTCTAATTCGATTGTTTAACCACTCAAACTCATTATTACTGCCGGGCTCATATGAATGTTGTTCATAAATAATGCTTGATCCGCTGCTATGTACGTGGTTCTCTAGATGGTCAATAAATAATTTTGTGTTAGGTTTGGGTCGTGTTTTCTGGTTGAGTAAAAAATTCACACTCTTACTTGTAAGATCCATCTAAGCTCTACTTTCTGACACTTGATCAATCCATGACAATTTGATAGAAAAAAAACCGCATATCACTATGCCAAGAGGTCATCAATACACACTCATATTGGATAGAATAATGTGTTTTAGTTTGGTTTATGAACAAGTGAAAATAAGAAAGAAAGTACATCTATTTATTTAATAGTAATGTTTTATGAGCGTACCAGACAAATAGCTTGATATAGTTAGACCTAGAACTGAGTGTCATGTAAGCGGAAATACAAGATAACTAAGTGAAGCTTTTGATTCACAAAGAATACTAAAAACAATTATTATAACTATTGTTGATTCTCAAAAAATATCAACATCAGAAAATTCACACACATGTTATAGGGAGAGAAATTATTTTTTTATAAACTTCAAAACTAATCATATTCCAATGTTTACACAAATATAAAAAGTAAGTCAAAAATCGAATGGACTCAAAACATAAAAGGACAAAGTTTTGACATAAATAAAATCCAACAAAAACTAGAAATAATACAAAAAGTAAAAAAAAAACACATAAACGACACAAACCTAACACAAAATTGACGGGTTTTGTTTACTATAAACGGGTTCGAGTTAGATTCGGGTTGAACCCGTGAATTATGATACAAGATACATATAATATATGTTGTATTACGATAAAACATACATATAATATAATATCTGCATATATGTAGTTTGATATACTACATATATGTAATATATAAATATTAACTCAAAGTAAAGATAAAACAATTTTTGATATTATCGTGCAATTTTTTTTAAAATAATAAACTATGGAAAAGTTATACGCATTTAAATAAAAAATAAGATAAATTCTTAAGTTTTCAAATTAAAAAAAAGAGTTATTGGATTTTAATAATCACAACTTTCATTATTGGCCGAGATTAATCCCAACTCGGGAAATGTTTATAGACACTCCAAACTTTTAGATTATTTTCCTTCAACAATCTCTTGCGAACTGAGAGGTAACGCCCATTAGTTTTTTTTTTTGATGAAATGGGGCTAACTTTAAGCCATTTTCCAACTCCATCGCCGCCCAACCTCTATAAAGTCCTTTTTAAGTGTCTAGCATCCATCCATTGTCACTTGAAATCTACCTTTAACGATAAAAGTGGTTCAAATCAGAAGATGAAAATTGTTGGATTTTAGTTTGTAGAAATTTTAGATGGACAGACCTAACCGTTGATTTCAACTTTCGGCTTAATGTTTTGGTCATATAAGTAGTCCACGTCATCAAAAAATTAACGGTGTTAACTCTTAGTTAGTAAGGGATCGTTGCAAGAAAATAAGCTTAAAGTTGGGAGTGTCCGTAAACATTTGATGAGTTGGTATTAATCCCGGCCAATATATAAAAGTTGAGATTATTAAAGGGGTCCGATATACGAACACCCTGTCAGGTGTTATGCGGACACCCTTTAAATTTTTTTCACGAGCCGTATTGGTTTGCAAAATACCAAATGAGTCAATTTATAAAATGTTACGACCCGTATTAATCTTTACGGCCCGTAATGACTTTAATTTACGGGGCCGTAACAAAGCTTATGACCATAAGTAAAATTTCCTATTTTTTTAATATTTTGCTTTAAATTTTTATTTTTTTTCAATAAATGTTTTTTAATATTTTAAAATTAACTAGGTTATAGTACTTTTTAGTTTTATATAAATTAATTTATAAAATTTGTAAATAAGTATTTTATAAAAGCAAAAAATAAATAAAGATAAAGAATTTGAATTTACTTTAAAGGTATATATAAAAGTAAAAAAATTAAACTTAAAATTATTATAAGGGTATGTTATTGATACACCCAATTTATTTTATCCTTTTTATATCTTTTTATACATACATATAAATACATGGAGAGAGATAGAGACAATAGAGTGTTTTAATAACATAAATGGGTGTTTGTATAACTCAACCCTTATATTATAACCTTAATTAATTTTAAAATATAACATGTTTCTATTGATTATTGAGATATTCTATTATTCTTTATATGAATATATTATAAATACATATATTGGTTATTGGTATATTATTTTTTTTCTCTCAACACACACACACATATATAGAGAGAGAGAAAAAAAAAGAAGAATGATGTTCTAATAACACAAATTACTAATAATTTTTTTTTCCTAATTCACTTACAAACATTTCATATAATATAAAGACCACACTCACAAATTTATAGAGAACGGAATGTGAATGCTCCAACTAAAACATTTATTTATATAACTTATAAATAAGTGTTTTATAAAAGCGAAAAGTAAACACAAAAAATATTATTAATTAATAAATCATAAATGAATGAAAAATGTTAAAAATATCAAAAAATAATAAAAAAATTAGAATTTTACTTACGGTCATAAGGCTCATTACGGCCCTGTCATTACGGGCCGTAATGGACAATACGGGCCGTAGAAAATCATGAATTGACTGATTTGATATTTACAGAGCAATACGGCCCGTGAAGGCTCTTATGGGCCATATCGAGGACGTTCAGATATCACTCTGGGTGTATATATAACAGACCCCTTATTAAAATACAACAACCAAAAAAAATCTATCTTATTTTAATATATAGTTATTCAAAAGCATATATATGTCGAATAGACGCTTGAAATTCATCATAACCATATATGATAACAAACAAGCATTTAAATTCAATACAAAATATCCAAATTCTGACAAGTATCCAAACATATAAACCATCTAACAAGTGATCCTATAGTCATACTACATGGTAATCCTTTGGTTTTGTTAGAGCACATATTCGATATTAGGACAAAAGTTTTGTGGCTGATATAGTATTCTTAAATATCCAGTTATCTCACACCGATATTGCCTCAATCTTAAAGTGGACTATGACTATGTGTCAAACTTAAACTTTAGCCTAGCTAGCAATTTAATTTATATATTACTAATTATCAAATTAAGGTTGCATCAATGTTTGTATCATGTGTATTATAAGTTGTATATATTTTTGTTTTTTCTTTCTTTTAAATTTTTCTTTTTAAACCCAATACTTTCACATCTTTACATTTTAACATTTATAATTTTTCACTTTCAACTTTGATCCGCTATACTTTTCACTTTAAAAAATTTTTGTTTACATTTCGGTCTAGATTTTGAGAGTTAACACATCGTAACGTGCATTTGTGGTTCAACGTTGTTACGTCTATTTTTCCCGTTTGACGACTCTGTCAACTTAATTATTATTTTTTATGTTTTACGTTTCATGTGCGTGATTCAAGGTTTTTACGTCTACTTTCCGTTCGGTTTTATTTTTTTCATTTTTATTTATTTTTTAGTACGAGTTTTTTTAGTTTTGGTAGTCGCTGACGGTGGTATGATTTTGGTGCTATGTGACACGGTTTTATACCCCCGCTGCAATGCGTGAGGCTTAGTACTAGTATATACAAAATAGCAACTCAAGGTTGCATTGATGGTTGTACTTTAAGCTTTAGAGGTTGTATATGTCTTTTGTTTTCTATTTCTTTTATTTTTTTATTTTAAACCAAATACTTTTATATATTTACATTTTAACTTATAAAATTTTTCACTTTTAACTTTGATTGCCTACTATTTTCTTATTTTATAAAATTTTCGTTTACATTTCGCTCTAAATTTTGAGACTTAATACGCCGTAACGTGTGTGTATAGTTCAATGTTGTTACGTTTATTTTTTTCTACTTAACGGCCCCGTTGCAATATCCGGATCCTAGATCGACTTAGCTATTGTTTAGTAACGTTTTACGTTTCACAAGCGTGGTTCAACATTTTTACGTCTACTTTCCCTTCGATTTTATTTTTTTCGTTTTTATATCTTTTTTAATATGAGTTTGGTGTTAATGATCGTTGACGGTGATGTGACATTAGTATTATTTGGTATGGTTTTACACCCCGCCGCAAAGCGGGGGGTTTGATACTAGTATATGCCTAAAATTGAACTTAAGTCATATAGTTATTAAAGTTAAAAATATTATTCTTGACCGTACAATATTGATACCAAAACACGTGAATACTAATTAAACCATAACTCGTCTACAACTAATTTTTCTTTTTCCTGCTATAACTTATACATAATATCGTACGAGTGTATTTTTTTCGAGTTTATCATGATTAATACGCACTCCTAAGTTTAATAAATATCAATTATAAGATATTAATTTTAAAATGAAATACAGGAACTTAAATTTTAATACAAATATATTTATACATCATTAAAGTTAATATATACACCATGCACTAAAGCTTTTACAATTAAATCATAGCAATATACATTTTATTTGTAATGATAATTCCTCTTAATATATAACTTTACGATATTTGTCGAATCATATTTGTAGTCTTTAATATATATTTTTGGATAATATTAATGTCGATCTTATGTTAATTCGTATTTGTCGAACGGGATCCTGTCGTTTTTCTTATTGTAATTCTATAGTACGTTGAGTGTACATGTTTTACGACACAATGATAATTTGTAATTTTTATAAGGGGTAACTTTGCAAAATAATAATCAACTTTCAAAAGTGTTCCAATTAGGTAGCTTAAATTTTAAAAGTGTTCCAATTAAATCACTTAGTTTTTATATTTTATATAAATTAATAGTCTTAACATGTTTTTTAGCATGTTATACTTTTGGTTTTAATTAGAAAATATTTTTTTTATTTTCTGATGCTGATATAGAACATTGATGTAAATTTTAGGTACTTAATTCTTTTTAATAATTAACATGTTTCTTTTTATTTTTAATATAATTTTATATATTAAAAATTTTGACCCCACGTTTTCTCCACCGTTACTCTCTTGACATAAGAAAATTTAATGATGACTCGATTTGATCGTTTGATGGTCCAATTTGAAAAAAATATACATAAGTGACTAAATTATAATACTTTTAAAACTTGATTATTATTTTATGATATATAATATATTTCTATAATATTTTCTAGGTAAATAGTATTATAAATAAATAATTACCGGCATAAGTATTGTTAAAGCACATATTAAATAAAACACTACTCATACTGTGTAGAGGTTAATATTCAGGGTTACAAGTAACGATTAACTATATATAAATATATTTATTGTTCTATATTTATATAACAAAACTGTATAGAAATATGGTAATATGGTGCCTTGATTAGAGTGAAAAAATATTGACGTGATAGTTGAATGATAACGTGAATCGAGCTTCTAAGTATATTTGTGTTGATTTTAACAATATTTCGTTAAATAGAAAAGTCGAATTAATCGGAAATTAAAATTGTTTGAGTAATCATGATAATCATATCAAATCATTCCCATTATCATTGTTAATAACTAATAAGAATTTAGTTTTTTTTCTAACGGCGTTTGGAACTACCGTAATACCAGAGTGAGTATTTTTGCAGGACCGTTTAAGGGCTTAAACACAATTACAACACAACAACACAATGAGGAGAATAACTAAGCTCTAATCAAACAGTGAACTGGGTAACCAAAGTGATACAAAGAACACAAGTAAAGCAAGAGACAGAACAAGAGAATATGGGTTTCAAGGAGGCAGTATATATTGCTTTCTCAAGTTCTTTTACAAGTGTTACAAAGCATAAAGAAAAAATACAAGAACTTGAAATACTTATACTACACACCTACAGCCGGCTATACTTTGAAAGCCAGCTGGATACAATTGACTAGACACTAACAAAATCAATGTAGGATCAAACGGCATATCTGCCTTTTGACCTTGTGACTATGACATGCCATAGCTCACATCCTTATACAATACAAAAAGGATAAAGTACATAAAGTGGAAAGTTGAATACTCAAGACCTCAATGTACAGTTACCAAAAGCAAGACCCTTTTCACCAACTCATGTAAGTTGGTGACTTTACAGAGATGCAGCGGAAAAGGTGCTTTATGGACAAGTACATCAGATAAAGCATGTGTACTAAAAGTCTTCGGAAGAAATCTGTCTTCATAGGTTGAGGCTTCGAAGACTTTGTCTCTGAAGCTTCGGAAGACTTCATGTTTGGCTTCGGAAGATATTGGTCTTGGCTTCGGAAGATTTTACACTTAGAGTATTTTCTAATGCTTTGTGTAAAACTTCCGAAGCTTTCTTCACTTCAGTACTTAGTGCATGTTGCTGAGACACTTAGGCTGTTTGGGTTGCATCAGACTTCAGGAATCCTTACAAACTCCCCCTAAGCTGATGCTACCAAAATACTTGGAAGATCTTCATATGTTGGTAGTCTTCAGTACAATCAGGACCATTCCTTTCTTCATGAGATGGTCAGGATCATCAAGACTTCATAGTATCTTCTCATCTCAAAGAGATCATGCAGAGGTAAGTTGATTATGTCTTGCCATGAGTAGACATTCTCAACACCTTGATCTCTGATACACAGTCCATCTCTCTGGATTGGTAGAGTATGTCCAGGACAAGATGGGTGTTCACAGTAGAGGAGCCACTGAACTTGAATAGAGTTGATTGGGCTGCCTCATCATGCACTTCCTCAGGTTGATCTGATTCAGCCTGAGGTGCAGAGGTAGATGACTTTGGCTTCTTCTTCTTTGTCTTTGTGTTTAGAATGCCATCCTCTTCTTCCTCTTGGTTGTCTTTAACTGAGAAGACTGGTCTGCAGCACCATGTTGATCATCAGTGTCTTTCTCAGTTGGGTGTTCCTCCCTCACAGGTTCAGAAGGAGAGGGAGTTTGACCCTGCCTAGGATCAGAAGATGAAGCTTGCTGGGGCTCAGCTGGAGGTGCTGGTTGAGGTGTCTCTGGTTGTTCAAACTTGACCTCCACTTCAGGTGGGACTTGACTTGGAAGAGAGTGCAAGTCAATGAGTTCTCCACTTTTAATCTTCTGCTTGATCACCCTAATATGCTCATCCATGGTGGATAGAGACATGGGGCCAAGTCTCCTTCCGGAGAATCCATACAGCTTCAAGAAGCTCACCATTCTTTGTCTGTCAGCAGACTTCTTTGCATTCTTTTGAATGATGGCCCTTGACTTTGCAGCTTCTTCCCTTAGTTTCCTTTTGGTTGTCTTTCTTTCCTTGACTAACTCAAGCTCAAGTTGCTTTAATACTCGAACTCAATGAAGTCATAGGACAAAGGAGAAGTGCATCTCTGCTGATAGAAGCCTGTGGCACTCAGGTAGTTGATCATCTTGATCCTATCTTCCTCTTTATCTACCTGAGGTTCTTGTGGAGCCACATCTTCCTGTGCAGGACTTTCTTGAACTGGTGAGAGAGTAGGAGCATGCTTGTAAGTCTTTTCTGTCTCTTCTCCTCTTTGAGTTGGAGAAGTATCATTGCATCCTCTTTCTCCTTCAACTCTCTTGACACTTCTCTGTCAGCCAGTTCATTTAGTTCTTCTAAGGGGAGGGAGATGATCTCATCAATGTCATAGTTCCTGGTTTGTAAGTAGGTAATCCTGACTGCCCTTAACTCATCATCCTGAGTATTTGGTCTGGGGGCAGCCCTGATTGCAGCTTGCATGAAGCTAGATGACCCAGTGGAACTTTCTCTCTCCCTTAGTCTCTTTTCCTCTCTCTCTCTTCCTCCTCAATTTCCTCTCAGGAGTCATTATCCTTTTCCCTTTGTCACCAACAGACCTTTGTGACTCAGGGTGGATTGAAGCTTGGCCTTCATTGCTTGGAGTAGCTTCCATGCTCTGGCCAGAGAGAGGCTGAGAAACACCTTCACCAGCAGGTGTGTCCAGATGGAGTTTGGACCTCAGCAGCAGTTGTTGATGATGAGACAGGGGTCTCAGGTTCTGTCACTGGGCCTTCAGTCAAGGTTTCCCCTTATGAAACTAATCTTAGGGTCCACCTCAACATCCAGTTGACCGATGACATTGCCTGATTGCCTAAGTCTCCTTCTTAGAGAGAACTCTGCAAGGATCCTGTCTTGGATTCTTTGAGCCAGCCTGTCAGCTTGTCTTGAATTGCTTGGATTGACAAGTGGCAAGTTGACTAAATCCAGTCTTTCATAAAAGCTCAGGCTTTGGAATTGAAAAACTTCTTGTTGGCCTTGAACTCTTTGAAGTATGAGGGCTCTCCTGTCATCATCATACCTCCACCTTATGATGTGATTGCCAGTTCCTAGTGGTGGAGATGAGACAGCCCTTGGTATACCTTCCTCAAAGAGACTCCTGATGAGAGAGTCTATAGAGTCCACATTAATGTGAACTTGAGGAAGTTGCTGAGAATGCACAACAGCAAGTGAGGATGGTGAGTCCTCTATGTCCATTCTCTCTGAAGAACTCCCAGGTTCTGTGGTTGTAACAACTTTCTCCCCCTTTTTGGTAGCATCACCACCACTTGCATAGGTGAGCTGGAGGATAAGTCAATCACTTCCACAGGTTCTTGTGTTCCTGGTTGAGCTCTCCTTAAAGGTCTCCCAGCTAGTTTTTCCTGCAGATATGAAATCGGGAGTTGCTGATCATTGACCCTGTTTTGCAGGGTAGTCACCTGAGATTCCAAGTGACTAACCTTAGAGACTAAATAGGTGCATGTTTTTGACAGTTTTTGCACCTTTAGTCTCAAATTCCCCTCATCTTCATCAGAAGATTCATTGGGGGATGAGATGATTGGACCAAAGTCCTCTCTCTCACCACCAGCTTGAGTTTCTTGGCTGGCTGGTTTTCCTCTGCTCACTGGCAGCCTCAGTTGAGATGCCAATGGGCTGAGTTGCCATGGTTGAGGTCTTAATGATGTAATCACTTTCAAAAGTGAGAGCCTCTTCCATATGGACATCCTGAACAGGTTCAGAAGTGTCCACCTCAGTAATAGGTGACTGATGGGGGATAGACTGAGGAGAGTCAGAGGTACTCATCTCTCTTTGAGTAGAGGGAGGAGAAGAGAGACTCATGGTACTCACTGAATCCTAAGTCTTCATCAGTGTAAAAGGATAGGTTGGGAATTGGTTGGTTGAGATCCAAAGGCTGGGGATGGTAGCTGTCCCCTGAAGGTTGTCCACTTGAGTGTTGAGACTCAGAGTGAAGGCTTAAGGTTGTTGGGCTATTGAGCTCATCAGGGTGAGCTTGAGGAACCTCAGCCCTGATAGGTGAAGTAATGGGAGTGGTTTGCTCCTCAGGAGAAGTGGGAGCTCTAGTGTCCACTTCTTCCTGTAAGGTTGAGTATTTGGGGCCTGCACAGACTCAATAGCCTGAGCAGGGGTTCGTTTGGATTTTCTTTGGTAGGTGAGGGTGATTTCTGGTCTTTTTAATAAGGACAAAAGAGGTGTGGGTCAACACTAGCTTGTGTTGCTAGGTTGTCACCTTGAGCAATGAGCTCTAACATTTTTGGGACTAGGGCTGTGTTTCTACCCCAGAGAAGCCTACAGTTGGCTTCTCATTATTTTAAAGATGCCGGGCTTCATCTGTCCCAATTTAAGAATATTACCTGTTTCCCTCAACTGTGAGCCCAGTTCACAGTTGAGAATGTGTTGAACATATCTAGGAAACATGTAATACTCTAAGGAGTCTAAGTTTGCAAGTAAATTAGTATAGACAAATTGTGAATACCTGAACTTGACCCCCTGAACCATTCCATGAACTATAAAGGAGAGATCCTCAGGAATCTGGTCCCATCCACCATGCTTGTTTGACAAGCTGTGGATAACCACATGGAGCAGGAATTTCCATTGGGATGAGACCTTCCCTTTCCTAAAGGTCTTTACAGAGAAATCTCCCTCATAGCCCATCTGCTCAAAAGAATGATTAACAGCTTCTTTTGGGAAGGACACCTCACCTTCTTCATCATCCAGCTGTAGATGTTGTTAATGATGGCCGGAGTGATGAAGACTGTCCTCCCTTGCACTGTGGCAGACAGTGCCTTCTCCCCATCCATAATGACCTCTTGGCAGGTCTTCCAGAATTCAAGCAACTGATCCTCATATAGAGTAGGATCAATGGTAGGGAGGTGAAATAGTTTGACAGAGTCAAGAATTGGCAAATCTCTGAGAAACTTGCATCTTTCTCAGAGCTTAACAGAGCAACTTGATTATGTTGCCTGTGTAGTTGCATGGAGAAATCAGGGTTGTTTCTGCGGTTAAGGTTGGCCATTTCAAGAAGCTTAAGGGTGAAGAAAGGTAGAAAGCAAAGGCGGTTTGAGGTTTAGAGAATTAGGTTAGAGAAACAGTAGAATTGAGGAAGATAGTGGGAAAGAGGGGGAACCGTTGGGTATTTATATGAAAAGGGATTTGAACCAAAGTTAATGAAAGAGGATAAACTTTGAAATCCGAAAGTCGGTCCCACCTCTGAAAAGGTAGTTTACTTTTGCTCAAAAAGTAGTTTTCTTGGAATTCGAAAAGCTTCCGAAGTTTATTTGTCTTCGGAAGTTTTGATTTAAAAAGCTTCCGAAGCTAAAATGGCTTCGGAAGATTTTCCTGAGAGTCTTGATAATTTATGCTTCGGAAGAGAAATAAACCCTTGAATGCTTTGTATGAAAATAAACAAAGCTTCCGAATGTTAATTTTGCTTCGGAAGGAAAAGGTTCTTGAAAATAGATAAGTGTCTGAGATAAGAATTTTAAGCTTCGGAAGATGAACTTTACTTCTTCCGAAGGTAAAATCTCTTAGACAGTTATTTATTTTAAAGACATGTTTTTCTTCCGAAGATAAAATTTTATCTTCCGAAGTATCAGAAATTTTCAAGAATCTAAGGAAAGTCTTCAAAAAGAATTTTACATCCAAAGAAAACATGAGCTTATGAAAGTGATGAACTAGACAACTTAGGACACACATATTTTAAGAAGAAATAATTAGAATTAGTTTTAATAAAAAGTCTACTCAAAGTTAATCATCCCAATAGCTGATATCAGATACTTAAATCTCTGTTCATCAAAAGCTTTGTGAACAGATCAGCATATTGTTCATCTGTATGAACTTTGACTAGTTTAATTAATCCTTTTTCATAGTTATCCTTATTAAATGATACCTGATGTTGATGTGTTTGGTCCTTGAGTGCTGCACAGGGTTCTCAGTGATAGAGATAGCACTATTGTTGTCTATGTGGATAGGAGTCTCTTTGAAGTTAAATCCATAGTCCAGCATCTGATTTTGAATCCAAAGCACTTGAGCACAGCAGCTTGCAGCAGCAATGTATTCAGCCTCAGCAGTTGATGCAGACACACAGGATTGTTTCTTGCATTGCCATGAGACCACCCTTCCACCAAGGAATTGACATCCCCCAGATGTAGACTTTGCAGTCATATTGCAACCACCATAATCACTATCTGTATAGGCATACAGATTGAAATTGGATTCTTTGGATACCATAGACCAAGTGTTGAAGCACCTTTGAGGTATCTTAAAATCCTTTTCACAGTGATTAAGTGAGACATCTTAGGGTTGGCTTGATATCTTGCACAAATACATGTAGCAAACATGATATCAGGCCTGCTAGCTGTAAGATACATAAGAGACCCAATCATAGCCCTGTATAAATGCTCATCTACACACTCCCCTCAAGATCTGGACCAAGGGAGTGGTTTCTGGCTATGGGTGTCTTAGCAATCTTACAATCAGTCATATTGAACCTCTTGAGTATGTCTTGAACATACTTTGACTGACTTATGAAGATGCCATCTTCAACCTGCTTCACTTGAATTCCCAGAAAGAAGTTGAGTTCTCCCATTGAACTCATCTCAAATCTGTCTTTCATCAGCTTCTCAAAGTCTTTGCAGAGCTTTGGATTAGTTGAACCAAAGATGATGTCATCAACATATACTTGAACCAGCAATAAGTCATTTCCCTGTCCTTTGATGAAGAGAGTTCCATCTATAGTACCTCTTCTGTATCCATGCTTGCAGAGATACTCAGATAGTGTCTCATACCACTTCCTGGGTGCCTGATGCAGCCCATAAAGAGCTTTGTCAAGCTTGCAGACATAATCAGGATGATCAGGGTCTACAAAACCAGGTGGCTGTTTGACATAAACCTCCTCATCAATCACTCCATATAAGAAAGCACACTTTACATCAAGTTGGTAGACCTTGAAGTTCTTGGATGCAGCAAATGCCAGGAATATCCTAACAGCTTCTAGTCTTGCTACAGGAGCAAAGACATCAGTGTAGTCAATCCCTTCTTCTTGTGTGTATCCTTGAACAACTAGTCTTGCCTTGTTCTTGATGATGATTCCCCTATCATCCTTCTTGTTTCTAAAAACCCATTTGGTTCCAATGGTAGTCTTCCCATGAGGAAGAGGACAAAGGTTCCAAACTTTCTGCCTTTTGAATTGAAGCAGCTCTTGTTGCATAGCTTCAACCCAACTTCCATCCTTTAGAGCTTCATCAACTTTCTTGGGCTCTATCTGAGATAAGAAACAAGAGTGAAGACAAACATTTGCTTCATGGGTTTGTCCTCTTGTTCTTACCCCTGTGACAACATCTCCAATGATGTTTGTGGTGGGGTGAGACTTGTGGATCCTTAGCTGAGGGATCACAGCAAGTTGTTGAGAAAGATCTAAATTTGAGAAATTTAAATCTGGTCTTGAAGATTCACCCTCCACATTATCACACTTATCAAGATTAACTTGATCCAATGAGTGTGAGACATCATTGATGTTGTCATCTATGGTATGGTTATTAGCATCAAGAAATTCCTGATCACTATCACCATCACCATTGTTGTCTTCTACAAGTGAGGTATCTTTATCTGGTTGAGAGGCCTCTGAGCTGGAATTTGAAGGCATGCCAGATGTATCAGCTGAATTTGTCATTGTTGTGCTGATAGAAACCTCATTTGCTGAAGTAGTTCCAACTGGAGCTGAAGATGTATGAGTTGAAGGTCTTCCTAGCTCAAATCTTGGATCAGGATCACCTGTATTTAGATTTTCTGCAGATCCTGAAACATGCTCACAAGATTTGTTAAAACAGTTGGTAACTAAATCAAGATCAAACAGCCAATCCGGACCAGAACCAGCCACACAAGGAGTGTGCTCATTGAAAGTCACATTGGCTGACTCCTCAACAATTCTAGTTCTGAGATTGTATACTCTATAAGCTTTAGCTTGAGAAGAGTATCCAATGAAATGTCCATCATCTGATTTCTCAGCAAACTTGGCAATTTGATCTTTGGTATTCAAGATGGTGCAGGGACATCCAAATGACCTGAGAAAACCAATGAAAGGTTTCCTCTTGTGCCAAAGTTCATAAGGAGTCTTACCATGTGTCTTAACTACTAAAACTCTGTTTTGCACATAGCAAGCAGTATTGACTGCCTCTGCCCAGAAGGTGATAGGCAGTTTAGAGTCAGACAACATAGTTCTTGCAGCTTCAATAAGTGTCCTGTTTCTCCTCTCAGCAACTCCATTTTGCTGAGGAGTCCTGGGAGCACTATATTGTCTTGTAATACCTTTTTCATCACAAAATGCATCAAGGATTTGGTTCTTGAATTCAGTTCCTTGATCACATCTTATGGTTTTGACCTTGTGATCACATTGATTCTCAACTTTTAAGATGAAATTCTTCAGAATCTCAGGGGTTTCATCCTTAGTTCTAAGGAAGAAGACCCAAGTGAATCTTGTAAAATCATCTGTGATCACCAGACAGTAAGAGGTCCTTCCTAAACTCATTACACTGGTGGGGCCAAAGAGATCCATATGTAACAAGTGTAGGGGAGTAGTGATGGAGTTCTTTTCCTTAGGCTTGTGAGATACCTTGTGTTGCTTCCCTTTCAGGCATGCCACACAATGATCATCACTAGTAAACTCTTTCTTTGGCATTCCAGTTACCAGATCATGTTTAATTAATTTATTCATGTTCTTAAAGTTTACATGGCACATTCTTTTATGCCATAGGAAAGACTCATCACTATTTGCTTTAGATAGAAAGCATGAAACTTCTCCTGAGGGAGATGTTTCTTGCAAATCCATCTTGTACATGTTCCCTTTCCTGGGGGCTCTGAGCAGGATATGCTCATGAGGAATGACCACACCAGGTTTGAGAACAATGCACTCATGCTCAGTAAAGAGCATGTTATGACTCTGATCACAAAATTGGGATACACTCAGAAGATTGTACCCAAGCTCCTTAACAAAGTTTACCTTCTCAATGCTGAGCTTACCATTTGTGACCTTGCCCCTTCCAGAAATGTAACCACCTTCATCTCCTCCAAAAGCAACTGGTCCTCCATCAATTCTCTCAAAATTATGGAGTAGAGACCTATTGCCTGTCATGTGCCTGGAACAGCCACTGTCAATTATCCAGACATTCCTGTTGGTCTTGAGCTGTTCCTGCACAGAGAAAATGATTAGTTACATTTGGAAACCCAAGCCTTACTTGTCTTGGGCTCATTAACAGTAATAGAAGGTAATGCAACAGTAATAGATCCTATGGTTGTACTATGGGGATCTTCAGCTGTTGTTGATGGAGAAACCTCAGTCATTTGGTCTTTCTTAGACTTCCACACCACCTTTGGAGTCTTGGACTTGACCTTCAAAACCTTAGAAGCTTTTGGAACTTCACAAGTTTTGATGACTGATCCTTCGGAAGAATCTACAGTCACTGCAGCAGACTTTAGTGCTTCGGAAGAACTCCTTTCTTCCGAGACCAACTTTGCTTCCGAAGGTAATTTTCCACTTACCTTCTTCTTTGATTTGGAGCTTCCGAAGGAAACAGACTTTCCTTCCGAAGCTTGAGACTTCTTGAGACTCTTTGAAGTCTTTGTTTTAGTCATGTGGACAGTACTTTTAGGATTGTATGGGCAATCCTTAGCAATGTGAGAAGTACTTTCACACATAACACATAACATTTTCTTCTTCAAAGAAGTCTCCCTTTGAGAGCAAGACTGGCTTTGGTCACATCCCTTCTCCACCTTCATCTTGGTAGATGCTGAGACAGTTCCTTTGGGCTGTGAACTGTTCTTGGAGTTTGATGGTCCAGGCTGTGCAGCAGTGGTACACAGCAGCTCAGTCTTCTTCTTGCACTGAGATGATTTGAACAAGAACCATGACTCTTAGCTGAGGAGTCTTGGTTGATGTCTTCAGTCCTTACTACTTTGAAACCTGCAGAGATAAAAACTTGTTTCTGCTTAGCATCAAAAGTAGCCTTGATTTCTTGAGCCTTCTTTGCCTTCCTTTTGCTCTTTCTGATCAAGTTCTTTCTTTTGGACTTGGTCATCACAGTTGATTTCTTCTCCTCAGAAGGATAGTGGCCCTTGGAAGAATCCTCTTCTTCACTCTTCTCAGAGGAATTCTTCACTATCACTTCTTCATCATCCTCACTTACAGGATCTATGAGAGGAAGCTCATCTTCACAAGTTCCACACCTAGGAGATCTTACAGACAAGATTGTGTGTGGAGGAGCTATCTCATTTGATCCTAGTCCCTGTCTATTTTGATAACAAACCTTGTTGTGCAGGGATGAGGATATCATGTTCTTGAAGGTCTCTTCTTCAAGAACACTCTTCTCTGCCTTGGCTTTGCTGATCACAAGCTCAGCCTGGCACTCAGTTAACTTAGTGATGAGATCTTGGATCTGAGTTCTGAAATCTGTATGTTCATGTTTTAGTACTGAAATGGTTTTCTCCAAGTCCTCTATCTTTAACTTGTAATCATTTTCAGACTTTCTAAAATCAGATTTTAATATGTTTAATGACTCAAGATCAGATCTCATCTCTAGGTTATAGGACCTGTATCTATTTACTTTAGCAATGCATTCAGGGGAGCAAAGATGTTCCAATACCTTGGCTTCATCATGGTCAGCCATCAGTGCTTGGTTTGGAGAAGCATCCTCCACCTGAAAACTCCAGTCAAAGCCTCCTTCTTCAACAGCAACAGCAGCATGTTGCTTTGTCTTCTCAGCCTGAGGAGCTTTGTCAGTAAAGTTTGGTCTGGGTTGTGTTTGGCCCCCATTTGCTTTAGGTGCCTTACACTCCCTGGCAAAGTGACCCATAAGGTTACAGTTGTAACACTTAACTTTGCTTTTATCCAGCCCAAACTTACTACTGGTAGCATTGCTTGGAAATCTTCTTCCTGTCCTCTTGTAGAACTTCTTGGCTCTGTGAGTGAGGAGAGCCATCTGCTGAACTATCTCCATGTATTCCAGGTCATCTGGATGGATACAGTCCAGGTCTTCAAGAGTGAAGAGATAATTCCCACAGCTTTCATCTGCAGACACAAAGGCTTGAGAAGAACTTGTCTCTTGGAATGGGCTTCCTTGAGTAAAGTTCTCCCTTGGTGTCTCCGGGAAGGTGATGAAAGGACCCTTTTGTGAGTTGTCAGGGTAGCATAAGAGATGATGCTGAGGTTCTATGCTGTCCCTTTCAACCACATGAAGGGCTGAACCCATTTGATTGTTGGAGTTGCCAGATGAACCTTGCATGTTCATCTCCATCTGGTATCCACTGAGAATCCCATACAACTCTGTAAGAGTAAGAGTCTTAAGGTTCTCAGTCCTCTTGATCACCACACAATAGTGTGTCCATTGCCTAGGAAGTGAGGACATGAACTTCCTTACAATGTCCCTGTTCTCAAGAGGAACTCCTCCATCCACTAGGGTATCCACAATCTCAACATACCTGAAGTATTGTTGGGTCATGGTCTCACCTGCTTTGAAGGTGAAATTTTCAAACTGCTGCTTCAGAAGATCTTTCTTGTTCTCCTTGGCTTCAGAGGAGCCTTCATACATCAGCTTCAGTGCATCCCACAGCTGTTTGGCTGTCTTGCACTTCTTAAAACCTCTGTATACAGAGTTTGGGAGAGCAGTCTGAAGAGCAGTCATGGCCTTCCTGTCAATCTCTACTCTTTTTCTATCTTCATCTGAGTAGTTGGCCACATCTTTAGGAATCATACCAGCACCAGTAGCAGAGGGGGTGCTGGGTATGAAAGGTCCATTCTCAACAGATTCCCACATTCTTGAATCAAGAGACCTGATGAAGCCTTCCATCCTCATGCACCAGGTGTCAAAATCATCAAGAGTGATCAGTGGGGATTTGTTCATGGTTCCAGTCTCCATATCAGTCTTAGAGATGGCAGCCATTTGAAGAGTTTAGCTTTTGTGTGTGTGAGGGATCTTAAGATGGTTAGATCTTATATCAAGAGCCTGGAAAGCTCTGATACCAATTGCAGGACCGTTTAAGGGCTTAAACACAATTACAACACAACAACACAATGAGGAGAATAACTAAGCTCTAATCAAACAGTGAACTGGGTAACCAAAGTGATACAAAGAACACAAGTAAAGCAAGAGACAGAACAAGAGAGTATGGGTTTCAAGGAGGCAGTATATTGCTTTCTCAAGTTCTTTTACAAGTGTTACAAAGCATAAAGAAAAGATACAAGAACTTGAAATACTTATACTACAACCTACAGCCGGCTATACTTTGAAAGCCAGCTGGATACAATTGACTAGACACTAACAAAATCAATTGTAGGATCAAAAGGCATATCTGCCTTTTGACCTTGTGACTATGACATGCCATAGCTCACATCCTTATACAATACAAAAAGGATAAAGTACATAAAGTGAAAGTTGAAGACTCAAGACCTCAATGTACAGTTACCAAAAGCAAGACCCTTTTCACCAACTCATGTAAGTTGGTGACTTTACAGAGATGCAGCGGAAAAGGTGCTTTATGGAACAGTACATCAGATAAAGCATGTGTACTAAAAGTCTTCGGAAGAAATCTGTCTTCATAGGTTGAGGCTTCGGAAGACTTTGTCTCTGAAGCTTCGGAAGACTTCATGTTTGGCTTCGGAAGATATTGGTCTTGGCTTCGGAAGATTTTACACTTAGAGTATTTTCTAATGCTTTGTGTAAAACTTCCGAAGCATTCTTCACTTCAGTACTTAGTGCATGTTGCTGAGACACTTAGGCTGTTTTGGGTTGCATCAGACTTCAGGAATCCTTACAATTTTGATACGAGAATTTAACCTTCAATATTGATTTTGATACTTCAGATATACTTATTTAAAAATATCATCAAGAAGAAAACCCACCACTATAAAAAAAACCCCATTAAGTTAGTTTTAAACCTGAGACATAAATGATCTCAAGCTTTAACTATCACCCCCACACTATTAGACCAGACGGCCACTGGTTAATAAGAACTTTATTAGATCACCTCCTATGGACGTTCTATGAGCCGCGTAGATAGGGGTGTAAACGATCCAAGTTGAGCTACTCATCAACTACTCGAGATCGAATTGATAAAAAGCTTCAAACGAGGTGAACCTTATCGAGCCCGAGCCCGGCCCAAAATAAAGTTGATTTAATTATCAAGCCGGATCCCAAGCTTCACATAACGAGCTCAAGCCGACTCGCGAAACTAGACGAGCTTTTAGTTATGTAATTTTTATTCAAGCTATTAAATATATTAATATAAATAGTATTTATTATATATAAAAATATTCTAAAAACAATTAAATTATATGTATAGTATTACATATTTTTACATATAATTATAAAATATAGTAGCAAATATAAAAAATAGTAAAAAATAATAATAATTAATTAATAAAGAGCCGAGCTTGAGTCAAGCTTATGCTATAGAAATAAAGCTCAAAACCAGCCGAGCTCGAGTTCTTTTAAGTCAAAACAAGCCGAGCTTGAGCATATATGAGCTTGGGCTTGGCTCGACTAGTTTGCACCCTTACGTGTAAAGAACATAGTTCTTGTGTCTGATGTGAAAGAGAAAGTAAAGGTTGCTTCCGTGCACGTAATCCGTGAGGGATTGTGCGACGAGAAAGAGAGAGTAAAAAGCGAAGGAGATGATAAAGAGTGAGGACATCCGTCAATAACTGTCCAAATAAGAGGACCAACTGCTAGTGTGAAGGGCCTTGTTAACAATATCATTGGTGATCCTTACATTTTTAATAACCGCCCACCACCATCAACAACAACGTAAATAATACACAACTCTTGTAAATAAAATGAATTATCAAAATCAATAGTTCAAGCTAAATTTTAATCTATATTATTAAAAATCACTTTTATCTTGGGTTTTCACCAACAAACATAAAACCTATATGATGCAGTATAAACGACATCTTAAAATAACTATATAAAACATTAAATGTTCAAAATCACTAGATGTACCAATTATTATATGCAAACACAAATCGGTCCTTACGCATGCATATCAGGATCTTCTATTTAATAGTTATTTTGTAGGTGTTGATTTTACGCTTTAACAATTTTTCAACAAAATTAATGAACCTTTTTCATATTATAAAACAAAATGAATATTGGATTTTAACATGATTGTGTGACAATGAATGAATGAATGCTACAAGATGGTATGTGACTATTGGTTTTGTGTTTTTAAGCGTCAATTGGGATATAAATACTTTGATTCATCCTAAAGCAAAATATTCCTTTGTACTTGTTGATTTGTCCATGGGCAATATTGTAAATCGGAATGTTTGTAGCCCCATGGGCATTTCTGTAAACTCATGATTGTAGTGAGATTTACATTTCCAATGGCCCCACATGTGGATAAAGTTCGTGATTGGTCGTAAAACAGCTTTAGTGAGACTGTTTTTTTCTTGTATTTTCGTTTCGTTTGCTTGCTTATTGTCCTAAAGAGGCACCAACGGGTTCGAGTTGAGGGATGAGCGTGTAATATGGGAACACCGTCGCGACTCTTGTGGTTCACGATGAGGGTTGTTATTTTGGGTTCGTGAATCTGTTATGAAAGCCGAGATGTGAAAGTTGCCAACAGTTATATAACTGTTTCACATTATTAAAAAAAAAGAATTTTTAATCTAACCTTCTTATATTTATAAAAACAAATCCTCCTCTATTATTATTAAAAATATTTCTACCAAATACAATAAATTTTATTCCAACATCATCTAGCCCCGGCTCACTCTATTCTAGTGGTCTTGGTTTCCTTACCAAAGTGGTTTCCACAACGTCCGAAGTTGTAGATACGACACAATTAAAAAAAAAACCTTTAGTGACTATGTTTTCTTTCCTGTATTTTTTCTTTAGAACCAAAGACTCTTTTTATCTCTAGAAATGAAAGACTTTTTTATCTCTAGAAATGAAAAGCTTCTTTTGCGGTGCAAGAGGGCACAGGGCTCACATAAGATAAAGTTATAGTAAAATATAAAGAAAATTGCAAAAATAGTCCCTCTGGTTTTATCATATTGCAAGTTTGGTTCCTAAATTTTAAAAATTGTAAATTTAGTCAAAACTTTTGGAAGTTTGTTGCAAATTTAGCCTCCACCGTTAGTGTTCGTTAGTTTTTAACAATCTAGGGACTAAATATGCAATATGATCAAACCATAGGACTAATTGTGTAATTTGCTAAAATATTAAAAAAAATTGAAAATAAAAAAAAATAAAAATCAAATAAAATTTAGAAGAATTAAAATCAAACATAATAAAGTCAAATAAAATTCAATAATAAATTTCAATAATTTTTTAAAAATAAAATAAAGGTTAAAAAATCAAATCAAATTCAAAACTAAATAAAAGTAAAAAATAAAATGTATGTAAAAAAAGAAAGCGAAATTAATTGAAAAAGAAGTATGTGATTATAGTAAAAAATTAAACAAAAAGCAATTAAAAATTAAAAATACAATCGAATAAACATTTATAAAATTCAAAATAAATATTGAAAAAATCATATTAAAAATAAAAAAATAAAAAAACGGTTCGATTTCATTTTTTATTTTTTGAATTTATACTTTCACAAAGTTTTTGTATTCTTCGATTTAAACATGACATATGAACTTTTTAATTTTAATTTTTTAATTTTTATATGATTTTTTAGTTTTTTTAATTTTTTGAGAAAATTACACAATTGGTCTCTATGGTTTGACCATATTGCATAATTAGTCCCCAGATCGTTAAATACTAACGGACACTAACGGTAAAGACTAAATTTGCAACAAACTTTCAAAGGTTTGGACTAAATTTGTAATTTTTAAAATCTGAGGATCAAACTTACAATATGATCAAACTACAGGGACTCTTTTTGCAATTTTCTCTAAAATATATGTTTGATTTAAAGTATGGTTATAGTAAAAGTAATGTTTATATATTAAGCTTGACCGTTTAACGTGTGTTCTTTTGTGGTTCTTTTGTGTCAAATATGTTATGTTCTTGTATCATGTATTTTTGTGATCGTGTTTTCATTTTAGAGCATTTTGAATTTTTTGTTATTGTTTTTTTATGTATTATATAAATTATTATTATACCATAGTATTTCACATATTATTAGCACGTATATAATAATATTATTTAACCAATTTATTTTCATGAATTAGAGCAAAAATAACATAATACCACATTTATCATTATGTTTTACGTTTAATAACCGTTTTAAAGAACGAAACTCACCACTGTATTTTCTTAAGAAAATGCATCTGTCTTTTATTTAGAATTGAAAATACAACAGTGTTGGGGTTAAATGAAATTAAAGGAAAAATTAGATTGATCATAGAGTGAATTGTCATTTTTTCCTGTGGTTTTATCACATTTGTTATTTTCATCTAAAAATGTTTTTTCTTGCATTTGGCTCCTCAAGGTTTGGGAAACGTCATCCAAAAATCTTAGCTACATTGTTTTAAAAAGTTAAATATTTATCGTTACAAGGGTGGTTACGTAAATTTTTATATAAAAATGAAATCCTAATTTATGTTTACGTGTTGTTAATAATTTTTTTACCATGAATTTCATGTTTTTGGATGAAAATAACAACTTTTCCAAACCTTGGGAAGCCAAATGTAAAAAAAAACATTTTTAGATGACAATGACAAATATGACCAAACCACAGGGAGGAAAACGAAAATTTACTTCTGATCATATTATCCATCGTTATAGATAATATAATAATAAATAAATAAATTATTGGTTTTATTAAGCGGTTTTTAGTTGCAAAATTCATCGGTTCTTTTAAATTAAATAAATTTATTTTTTACACTAAATATAGTGGAAACCAAAATTCATATACACAACTGCAACCAAAATTCATATATACAAAGTTTTCGCTACATGTAAAAATTAATTTAATAAATATTCTACTAACTTTTCAATTTCATCTTGAGGAATAAGATTATTGTCGTTCGTAAAACAAATAAAGATTATCGCTCGATCAATTTCATCTTATAAGATTTTGCTAATATAACTAGTGTGCTAATATAACCATTGCTAATTAATAACTCAAAAGATATAAAACATCTTGCTAATGTCCCATTTCTCTCAATATTCGTTACAATTATATATTCAAACTTAATATTTGTAAGTTATTCTTAGTCAAAGATCTTGCACGTTAAACAAATGTGAACAAATCCATGACATGGGCTGTAGTGTTCAAAAACTTTCGACTAATTATTTGTCAGTCAAATCATGAAGTTTATGATGACATATTGGACTTGAGAGAGGAACAAGAAAAGTATGTGCCATCTCTTTCAACCCTAAATCTTTAACTTCTTTTTCACCAAAAGATGTGTGTTCCAACTCTACCCTAATAGTATAGATAACTGTTTATTACTAGCATTACATATAAAAACAAGTTTTAAACAAACATAAATAAGAGCTTGTCACCCAAACATTTAGTGGCAAGATAAGACCTTAACTTTTAACGCTAAAACGAATAAACATGCATGTCTTAGAGTTTCTTTCATACATGCATGATTTAATTGGTTTCTATGTATATTGCACCAACACGCACAACGTATCTACGACCTGGCTATGTTGATCATAGATCATAGTTGACCGATTAGTCAACGACATGGTACAGGTGACCAAAACGCATACGGGTTTAACATATACTTTGTTTACTAATTAATTGGTTTTCAACATGGTATCCAAACTATACTTTTGTAACACATACTTTGTTTTTAGGTTTTCATAGGGGCTACTTTGTTTATTACAAGGTTTTCAACATGCTATTTTAACTTTAATTGTGTAGTATATACTTTGTTTTTAGTTTTTAGAGTTCACTGTCGTTTTCTCCAATATGATTTGGTCACATTCATTATTATAATTCAAAAATATTTTTATTACATTAAATTGTTAAACGTGTAAATTGACAAAATTATCCTTTAAACTACAAAACAAAATCCCTCAATTACATAACCATAATAAGTGAAACTAAATCATGATATATAGGAGATAGCGATTAGAGGCGATGATCTCTATTATATAACCCCTATGCAATGGGTTTCTGACCGCCACAAAAACAAGATCCATTCTCCTCACTCACCAATGAAGCCGACAATCTCGTGATTCAGTCATGATGAATGGTTTGAAGAAGAAATCTTCGATTAGGTTTCTTGAATGGAATTTTAACATCAATACGTTAACATAAATTAGAATTTTGTCTCTATATATAACATTACATAATTACCCCTTTAACGATAGATGGTTTAAAATTTTAAATTAACAAAGTTAACTTCTTGGGATGAAAAATGATATTTTTTTAAAACCTTAGGGTGCAGATGCAGAAAAATATTTTTTTGATAAACATGACAAATATGATCAACCACATAGATAAAAATGACAATTCACTCTAGTTTTTATAACATATCTTTGTTTTTATTTAGTGTTTACACCATCCACAATGCTATACCTTCATTCTTCCCAGAATGCTACATGCGACGTGCAAGGGAAAAAAATTCACGTTGTGGATAGCCTTAAGATGATTTTAGTTATGATATTTAGATGTTTTATATCTTTGAGTTATTTATTTAACCAACTTTTAATTCACATAATCAATGTATTAGCAACGTCTGTTGGTCTACTTATTAACAGCCCTAATCTAATTTAATATTAATTCAACCTAAATCTCAATGTTTTGGAGACCGGATCGGACCGGCCGGTCCAACTGGTTCGACCGGGGATCGGTCCGGTGGCCGGTCCAGTCTGCTATGGTTCGGTTTTGGGAGGTCGAACCGGCTGGTTCGTCCCGAACCGGCTGGTTCGTCCCGAACCGGTGGGCGGACCGGTTTTTGGTATTTTTTTTATTTTAATGAGTAAAAACGAGATGTTAAACTATAAATTAGTACGTTAGATATACAAATATAGTTAAATTTTATATATAACTATAAAATACATATATAAATCATATATAAATTACTTATATTTAATTACATATATAAATATATATAAATATAGTTAAATCCGGTCCAACCAGTCCGACCACCAAACCAGTAAGGCGTCCGGTTCGATGTCCGATCCAGTTCTGAAAACATTGCTAAATCTCCTTTACGTATTACATAAGACTCGAACCAAAAACACTTGAATGATAGACATACATATTGTCACGAGGTCATTGCTCGTTTCTATTGGTCTATTAATTAACTAAGTAGTTGTGAATTCATACCTAGATTAAAACAAAGATGAAGAATGTATACGTACTATTAAAATAATGGTTACAGTTATTTATCCATCACCTCTTGATGTTTAGGTTTAACTTCCCGTATCTCCTCACTCAATATCATCAAGATTTGCATTCCATCTCTCTCTCTCACACACCCACAAAAGTTACAATATAGACAGTGGCAAGCTACAAATATAGAGCAATTAAAGTGCAAACTTGTTGCCATATTTGTGTAAAGGTTAATTAATGGAATAAATGAATACCACACCAACTAGAATTCGTCTTAGGTGAACCAAACGGTTCAATCCTATAAAAATTCGTGCCCATCTTCTATCTACAAATGAATATTTGTCCCGTTTATATAAACGAGGTCTGGGTAAGGAGATTTAAACCATGTCAATAACACGGTTACAAATCTTCTACACCGAATCCTTAAGCGAACCTACAAACTCATCATCATGTATACTTCCAACCTCCAACATATACAAAAGATACATGCAATATCACTATGTTCAAATCTTTCACTTGATTTCATCATTTTGAACAAGTGTTGTACATGAACAAGTATGGCTAGCTAGAGGTGGTATATATAAATGGAAGGTTTGAGATGTGTTATAGGGTATGTAGTGTGGACCTCATGGTTCCTTAAAAAGCATTGGTTAATTTAAGGTATTAATTGAGAATCAAGAATCTGGTTTGGTTTGGACCACAAGTGCAACTCAAAGTTCAAAAAAGTTTAACCATCTTAATATGTCAAACTGTCTATTACACATTCTTCAGTTGACTCCATCTCATTTAAGAAGTTTTTAAGAGGACCAACAGTGTCATCAATTGTGTACAACTTTCTTGGACCAAAGTTGATTCTTTTTGCTTCAGAATTTCAAAATGTAAACTGGGTTGTTTGCTTATAATAATGCAATCCACCCAACTTCATTAATTAGTTGCTATTTACGCTTCTTTCTTTCTTATAAAAGCTTACAACATTCTCTAGTTTTCAGGGAAAGTTTGTGACTAATTTTGTGCATTAGGTCTATTACAATTTTTTTTTACCGTGAGATGTTTAGGTTTATGACTAGAGGTGACAATTTTAATAACATCCGTAGATGAAATCAACAATTGGGTTGAAAGTCTTATAAAGCATAAAAGAATGCTCATAACGTTCTACAGATTAGTTTTTCTTTAAAAATTAAGTGTTCTTTTCTTAACAAAAAAAAAAGTGTAGTGATATACAATGAATAGAGGAAACTCAACTATTCCGCTATTTAAAATCAAGTTCCTTGTATACCAAATCTGAAGAAAATAGCTAAATGTTAAAAATTTCTTCCCTCCAGATTAGGGGTGTAAAGAAACCGAGCACAGTCCCGAACTTAGGCTCGAGCTCGGCTAAGCTCGAGCTTGGCTCGTTTTAACTTTACAAAGCTCGACCTCGAGCTCCGCTCGTTTGTAGTTATATTTCTAAAGCTCGAGCTCGACAGAAATTATTTAAACTTGAGCTCGACTCGGTCTCGGCTCGTTGATCGTTAACTTTTTAATTTTTATTTTTTTATAATTACGATTATATTTATTTTATAATCATACTTATCACGTATATAATATAATATATAATATTTAATTGTTTCTATCATATTTTTATGTATAATTAATAATATTATTATAAATACATATTTGATATGTTAAAAATATATGTATAAATAAAAGCTCATCTAGGCTCGCGAGTCAGCTCGAGCTGAATATCTGAAGCTTGGGCTCGAGCTCGTTTAGTAAACTAACGAGTCAAAATATAAGCTCGAGCTCGAGCTCGTTTAAGCTCGGCTTGATTCGAGCATTTTTCGAGTCGATCTCGAGTAGCTTGCGAGTCGGTTTGGCTCTTGTTTATGCCCCTACTCGAGATAATACTTAATAGACAAAGTAACAAACGGATTTTTGTTCTATAAAATTTTGAAGTTATGTTTATTATTTCTTTTAAACAATAATTGTTAAATTGAGTAAATAATACAAGTCAGACTAAACCGGTTTGATCATCCATTTTATCAGGTCAAAATTCTTTTTTTTTTTTGTCTTTTGGTAGTTATGTATATAATATGTTTACCACGATCTCCAATTTCGAACAAAATAATGGTAAATATTAGCTATTTTGCTTTTGACATTGATTTGAGACCATCGTTGTGATGGGAATAAAGACTAGAACTAGAATATATGTGTGATGCCAATTAAGATTTTCAGTCGGGCTTTATTTTAACATTACAATATATAGTAAACATTTTGTCAAATTAAAATTTTCAAGTGGAGATCAAATTCGATAAACTAACATAATTTAGCATTTGTCTAACAACCACATTACAAATTTGATAAAATAGAAAGGTTAATAGCAGTGGCTTGAATTTAAGCTTATTAAATTTTTAAAGGAAACTTTTTGGAAATATAAGGATAATATAAATCATAAATAATTTATTGTTTAATACCTATATGTTTTTTTTAACGACAAATCTATCATACTACTACTCCTAAATTACACCAAGTTACACCATGGCTGGCTAGCGCACATTGACAGATAAAAAAAGTTGATCTATATGTAGTTGATGTTTTTACATAGTATATTTGATTATTTTTAGAAATAATATTAATTTGATTTCTTAAAAATATAAAAAAAAGTTGAACACATATATAAATTACAATGATTTTCAAGTAGTGCATCGTAGCATTTAAAAAGTTTAATATACTTATATTAGTGTCTTGTTGCAGAGCAACCTAGGAGGACTTAAGTTGACACCTAAATACATAACAACAACAAACAAATCAGTTATTTAGTAATCTATATGTACTTCTAGACCATGTATTACCTTGATTGATGCTATACCATTTGTTACCTTAGCTAATTGGGGACTTATGGTAGAAGATGGAGATGATTTGTTTGTCGAAAAACGAGGGTGGAGATGGTGTGGATGTGTTGATAAGAGATGGAGTGAAGAATATGGAGGTCACGCTATTTCTAGTTAATCAAATTTGAATATTTAAAAAACATATATTTTTAAATATCATGTGGGTCCCACTATTAATTTATTGTTTTTCATATATGAAGGTGCTTTGCCGATTTGGTACTTCTTTAAAACTTAACAAAAAAATTAGCGTTTGTTCACTCCAATGATTGTATGTGTAACGGTCGAGTAAATAGTATAGCTTAGGAGCTGTTTGATAAAACTGATTCAGTAAGATCTGATTGAGTTAGAAGCTGACCCAGTTAGAAGTTCTGACTGGGTATGCATCTGACTGAAACTTGATTGTTTGATTTAGTATCTGACTGACTCTACTGAACGATAAAAATATAAAATTTATAACATCCACCACCACCATCACAATCCCACTTCCACCGGTCAACAATTTTGACTTTCCCAAAATCCCCAAATGTCTCCTTCACCACCACCGCCACCACCTTCACCACCGTCGTGCAGGCGGGGAGACCGAGGGGAGACCGCAGGTGGGTGATCGGCCGAGGAGATGGGTCGCGCAGGTGGGGGTCGCGCAGGGAGGAGCAGCACCCCTTTCCGGGTCAGCATGTTTCAATTGAGGTTCTGGGTCAGAACCCACGGACCCGGTCAGCCCACCACACATGCACATCAAACACGCTGACCGACTGACCGAGTCAGCCAGTCAGCCAAAATCAAACAGAGACTGTGATATAACCTGACCATCTGATCATCCTTCTAACTCTCAGTTATAATGATACTATATTTGTATGTTTTGGTAATGATTTTTATATTTGTATGTTTTGGTACACAGACGTGAGATATATTTATAGTTAAACATTTGAATGAAGATACATAGTATATAATTAACTACTCTTGTTCTGTAAAAGAGTTTCTGAAATATAAAATTACCAAACATTTATTTAAAATGTAATAACGTTCAGATAAAAATATCATATGTTCTTGATCTATACAACTCATATTTCATATGACAAAGCACATGAAAGGCAACTTTAAGACATTTTGGTCTTTAACATCACTCAAATGATCAAAATCAAACCCATGAACTCAACCACACTGGTATGCAAAATGGATAAACCAAAATACAACTTGAATAAGATTACATGTGTACATCAACACCACCAAAAAAAACTCAACCAATCTTTTTGCAACTCAATATTTCATCATGTTTATTTTCAATCTTTTGTGAGCCCAAATCAATATTCTAGCCTGGTTCGCCTCCTATTTGCAGAACTAGGACCTTGCGGTCTGGGTTGACCATAAAACCGAGGATGCGAATGTCCTCTTGAGCGGTCATTTATATCATCTCTTCTGTTGCTTTGACTATTTGAAGGGCGACTCTGTTTGTGTGGATTTGAACCGCCTTTCGGTTTGTCTGATTCATAGACCAGTGGCTCGAGTCCTTGTAGATCAGGCTCTGGAACAAACCCAGCTGGCCATTTTGACTCATCCATTTTTCTAAATGTGATTGAAATCCTGATACAGAAACATAAAAAGAGACATCAAAACCAACTCTTTTGGTGTAATTTTAGCTACATAGGATCATAAACGTGTATACCCCGTACCCACGGCTATGGACTAGGTATATGACACGATTTAATTAACAGATACGAGACTGATGGCAGAGCATATGCGAAAGAGCATATGCGAAACATTGAAGACATCAACAACATTTTGACCTAAATGCAAAATGATTGAGAAACGGCAATCAATGGTATATATATGAAAAGAAGAAACGCATGCGCGTTTAGATAAAAAAAAAAGAAGCAAAAATTAGGCATTTTTTTATTGAAGGAATCACATGACGGTTCATGTCAAAGAAGCAAAAATCATGAAAATAGTAATCGTATATATAGAAATAAGATATTTATGTTATAACTTCATTTTCTGTTTCACAAACATGTTTATTTTTTCACCAATTTTATCTACTAGTTTCTTAAAATAATCACACAGTTTGTGAAACATTAAAACATCTTATCATCTGATTATCACAGCCCAAATATGCAAAAGCATGTACAAACTTTGTTTCTTACCACCTGTTTTATTACTAGTTGATTATCCAATAACATATAATCAAACACCCCCTAAATCTTTATCGAAAGACAATAATATCAATTAGACTGAGAAGTAGAACCTTTTGGTAGGAACTGCTGGCACACAGTGTTTGGCGACGTCTGCTCCATTGCCGTTTAAAACAAGAACAGATCTGGAAGATATCTATGTAAGTTAGATACAAATCAAAGTGAAAAAATGCAATAAAAACAAATAGGCATATGGATCAGCACTAACCCAACTGGTAACGGAATTTCATAAGCACCAGAAAACTCCCCAGGGCCCTCTATTTTCAAGTTGGTTCCAAACACTATCTTGCACTCACTAAGAAAAGATACAGTGCAAAATGGCCTAACAAAATCATGATTGTCGATATGAGGTGGAATGCAATCGCCTTCATCATAAATGTTGACTATGCAGCTGTCGGGTACACACGTAGGAGGAAGAACATGCCATTTGACCAATCTTTTTATGATAATCTTGAAAAGATTAGGTATGGGATCTACCAACTCATTTTGAAGTATCCCAGGTGGGTTACCATTTTTATCCTGTAATCAGTTATAAATCCATTACCATTAATGCAAATCGTTTATTAGATATGAAATAAGAATATGATACTTACGGTTGCATAATTGTAACAACATCCAAACTGGATAGTCACACGCCCTTTTCCCCTCATCCACTTATTAGGAGCACTAAACGTACGACCTGCAACAAATTTATTTAAAAAGAAATAAAGTTAAAGGTTACTATTACAAGTTGCATAAACAACATTAGTATAGTATAGTTTTAGGGAATAACGAGCGAACCTTTTAACTTTCCATTCTTTCCCTTCTCTTGAAGGTCATAAACAAAATCAACAATCCTCTTCTGCTCGACGCTGCTGAATACATCACAATGGAGCTCAAGTCCATCAAGAATATTAACTATCTTTCCATTAACTCTCTCCAAACAAATATAATCTTTCTTTCTTGTAACATTTGCAAAACGAATACGTTCCCTTTGTTCTCTTGACAATTCTGGCTTTCGGGTAACCTTCACTTCACTTGTTTCTTCCATTTGACCACTATTATCACCAAATTGCCCTCTCGCTTCCTCTTGTTCATCAGCCTCCAAATCCTCCTGTGCCATGTCAGCCCACGACATTCGTGGCTTAGGGCTTTTAACACGTTCTGGTGACTCAACCCTTTCCGTTTTTAAATTTTCATCAATGTGTTCTGATGTCTCATTCGCACCATCTTTCCAACTACCCAAAGAGTTTGTATCATCCGTGTCATTGACATCATGGTTCTCCTGACTGCCAATGTATCCGTTCGAACCTTGTAATTCACCTTCTTGATGTGATGGTTCAGCATCAAACTCTATTCCTATTCACCAATTAATCAAACAAACACAAATTCAATCACATAATATTCACAGAAAATTTACAGCACAAATACCAACTTAACCAACAAATTCGACAATAATGAATTAACGATCCCCTGTTTCAAAAGATAGAACTACAATTCCTCTTTCATTATCCAACAGGCTACTATTATTTGACATCAAAATTGATATGAATAAAAGCTTCCCAACTAAACTAAACCTTCTATAATCACAATTCACAAAACATATATAGTCATTATAGTGAGGCTCTAACAAAATTACTCCTAGCATCTGAAGAAAAACACTAAATTTGACAACAACAGAAAGATCAATGCGACTAACTTTCAAAAGGGTCCACGATAATAACAATAGATTTGCAATTCCGCATCTAGAAACATCTTTCCCCAAATTCACAAACTAACAACAAGATTCACTACCAAATCACACGATAATCACACCCCATTAGAGCACCTAACATCTACTCCAACTACACAACAAAAAACCAAAAGGGGAAAACAGTAATTCAACAAGATAATCACAAACCACAGAGGTAACATACCTGGGTTAATAGATCGAACGCGATCGGAGATGAGGTGGGTGCAGTGATCACAGAGGCCTTTGGAGAGAAACGGGAGCCAATTGGAGAGAAACTCCGACGCCGTACGGAGATCACTAGGGTTGTAGCGTTGTAAAAAGGGATCAATTTGGTCCTCCGGCGGTGGGTTGCCACCGTTGATCATGGTGGTAGTGGTGGTGGGATTGTATTGAAGCAGAAGATTTCGAGTGTTTTTGTGGTGGAGATGAAAAGGGGGTGGAAGAAGACTTGCTTTATTGTCACGTTTTCAAGACTTTGTTGAGTCGGCGTTAAGAAAGATTGTTGGGTCGGAGAACATCCTTAATCAAACCGTGTGTGAAAAACGTTATTATTTCGTAATTTGAAAAGATTTTGTTGGGTGGTTATTGTTGGTTAAGATAACTTCTTTTAAATTTGTGAAAAGATATACTCTATTAAGTAATGGTATCTAAGTAAAAGATAGATCGCATTGGGTAGAAGGTAACTAAAGAGATATAATTGGATTTGTAATTCAAATATATAACTTAATGAACATTTGATATTTTCATGTTAATAAACAATCACGAAAACTATTTCCTAGTCTCAAAAAGTTAGAAAACATTGAAAAAGGCCGATCAAGTCCTCGTCATCCTCTAAAACACAAGCCAACTTCTCAATCTTCATCGTAAAAATAAGTTTAAAAAATCTATCAGAACCGGTGATAAGAGATGTGGTCTCAATCTCAAGTAACTTGATAACACTAAAACTATCGAAATAGATATTCTGACATTGTGAGCCCAACACCTCGACCCAAGTGAGACAAGCATGAGACAACAAGGTACCCCATTGATAAAAATCTTTGCAACAAGTTTGGATAAGCGCATTCACTTCAGAATTTCTAAATCAGAAGTAGAGGTGAATGTCAACTTTATCTTTACTTTAAATGAAAAGGACCCGTGACTATAGTAAATGGTTCATACTTTTCATCATCAACTGATCTTGGTGGTGATTCAACCATGCTAGCTAGAACAATTGTTCCTGAAACCAACCTAGTCATAAAGACAAGCTTTGTTGATTTTGCAAAAGAATGTTAAATATTCATTGGACATATGCAGTGACAACATTTATTGAACAACAATGAAAGAAATCAATATGACAACCTCGTCTATGGAATTTCAACCTTTGATAGCAATCGGAGTCATTGAGGATATTTGTTAAAGAACAAACCATAAAAATACAAGAATGTAATACAAAAATTCAAATAGACAAGCATATGGAGTCATTAAGGAAGTTTGTTAAAGAACAAACCATAGAAATACAAGAATGTAATAGAAAAATTCGGACATATAAGTTTGCTATCTCATATGCTATTTCAAATGACTTTTTCAAAGTAAGATCGCCCGTAATAATGAAGAGTTGAGTTCTCAACTAACTAAACTTAAAACTCCTATAGAAACATAATCATTAGAATGATCAAGTGCCCCATTGATTAAAATCTTTATAACAGATGTGGATTAGAACATCTGCTTCAAAACTCCTTAATCAGAACTAGTAGTGGATGTCATACTTTATCCCATACTTTAATATGAAGATACTCGAAACGCGCATTAGATAGCTCATACTTTTCACCATTAGCTGGTCTTGGTGGTGACTCAACCATACTAGCAAGAACAATAGTTACTTAAATTTTCGTCACCAACCTTGTCATAAAAACAGACAAGCTTTGTTGATTTAGAATAGGATATTAGCGATATCTTGCCCAAACTCAATGAAAGAATTCTCAAACAACAAAAAATCACAATGAGATTCATTACAACAACCCGTTTGATGGAATCTTCAACTTTGATAAGCAATTAAGTGTTTGAGGAAGCTTGTAAAAGAACAAACCATAGAATTACAAGAATTTCAGAATAAAATTTAAATAAACAAGTTTCCTATCTCATATGCCATTTCAGAGGATTTTTTCAAACTTTAAAATCCGGTAATGAATCAGTTCGATAAGTTGAGCTCTCAACTAACTCAGCTCAATACTCCTATAGAAACATAGTCATCAGTAGGACCAAGTGCTTCTAATATTCCTTTATACTAATTAACTGCTTTAATGAAATTAATAAGCCTAAAAGATAAAGTATAAGTCTGATCTAATCAAACTAATATTTCTTTGAAACAATTGAAGCAAATGATCGGTAGCAAAAAGATAAAGTACAAGTCCAGAAACCAAAACACTAGATAAAACATAGGTGTTTTATATTAAATATTATATATTGTAGTAAGGCCTCTGAAAAAATTTTAGAGATGTAAAAAATAATGTTTGAGTGGACGGTGTGTAGAGCAGATAATTAAATTGAAAAAGGGAATCAAATAAAACGAAGTCTTAGAAGAGTAAAGAATAACATAACAAAAGAAGTGTTGGATCATATAAGGTTGGTACAATCAAAACTACACTTAGAAGATTTTGAGTACAACTAAAGAAGTCCCAAAGACAAAGATGCTCTCCCGAAGCTCAAGAATGAAGAACTTCCGAAGGAGAAGTCAGTCTTCCGAGACTAAGTAATTTTCCTTCCGAAGTTAAAATTTTAGAAGATTCAAGACAAAGCCTTCCGAAGAACAAAGTCATGACGACTTGCTGAAGTCTCGAAAGAAGTTAATTCTTCCGAAGTATAAATGGCTTCATAAGAACTTTGTCTTTCGAATCCATTTAAGCTTCGGAAGAACCAACTATGAACCAGTGGACAAACGTATGGTCCATATAACACTTGCTGCCAACTCTGATATATTGCATGGCGCTTTCACACGCCTATGTAGTTGACCATACTTTAATCCACTGTTCACCTTTTTTCAATTAGTATAGTTACCAACTTTGGTTGGTGACAGAAGGTAAGTCATGGACATGTCATGACTACCTAATCTAGGATAGTATTTTATCTTAGATACTTTACTTCTAGCAATGTAGTATTTGTCTAGTTGTAAGTTCTAGCTGGTAATCTAAGTATAACCGACTGTAGATAGTAGTATATATAGTTTCTCATTGTAACTCATTTAGTCATGCTTGTAAGAGTCTTGTAATATTTAGTTGAGAAGTAATATATACAAGTATCTTGAAAACCATTCTTGTGTTCATTAACTTAGTATATTATTATCAACTTAGTTAAGAGATTCTACTTCATCATCCGAATGTGTTTAAGTAAGTTTGAGAGACAATACTTGTGTTGAGAGACAAACATTGATCCTGTAAATGGTATCAGAGCTTTTTAGGTTCTTGATTGTGAGATTTAACCATCCCAAATCACCCTTGTTTCATCACTCATTCACTCACTTCACTCAAATGGCCATTAACCAGAAATCATGTGAGTCTGAGATGGGAACCATGACAAAGGCTCCAATTACCACGCCTGATAATTTTAGAGCCTGGTGCAAACGTATTAAAGGTTTTATCAAGTATCAAGACAACAAAATGTGGAGGTTAATTAGTCACGATCCTTATAAGCCAAAGGTAGAATCCCCGGCTGGAAATGGTGTTATGATTGAGAAAGCTGTCGAAGATTACTTCGATTAAGACTTCAAGAAAATGGACATCGAGTGCAAAGCCATGACTGTGCTACTCATAGGCATATCAAACTCCATAATGGTAGGCTTTTAGTACAATGAGACTGCCAAATATCTATTTGATGCTTTGACGTTGATATGCTCCGGTTCCACTGACTCCAAAGAGTCCAAGAAAGATGCACTGAAGCAACAACTTGAAAACTTATTGCTGGTGAGACCCTGAGTCAGTAATATTTCAGGTATATGGACCTAATTTCCTCACTTCAGTCTATGGGAGTAACTCTTGAGAAGAGAGACATTGTAAGGAAATTCATGAGTGCACTTCCTCATGAATAGACTTTCTATAGTGTCTCAATCAAGAGAATTGAGAATCTCAACACTCTCACCATGACTCAACTATATGGAGTACTTGATGGATGCCGTATGGATATGGAAACTCAGAAAGGTCATCAGATGAGTAGAAACTCAAACCTTCCTATCAGCAATGCTCTACATGCTACTCAAGGTTCAAGAACTCCCTAGCCCTAGTTGTACCTAAACTACCCCCAACAGCCATCATCCTCCTCTGGGCCTTACATCATATTTCCTAAGACACCCAGGTCTCAACAGGCTCAAAAAAATTCTTTCCAAGATAGTTATGCCTTTATTTCAGGAAATGATCACTCTAGATATTTTCAATTCTATTTTGATGATCTTGAGTGCTTCAGCTTAGATGATGTGGAATATATGGATATTGTCCAATAAATGGCTCTTTTAACTTACAGAGCAAAGAAGTTCTTCAAAATAAATGGAAGGCAGTTCTCTCAGAACCCAACTAATAGCAAATTTGGGTTTGACAAATCAAAGGCCAAGTGCTACAACTGCAACCAACTTGGTTACTTTGCAAGGGAATGTAAGGCTCCCAACTCAAGCCTCCTAACATCCTACCACTCCAAAATTTGTTGCCAAGCCAACTGTACAACAGACTGTTGTTGTTGCTCAAGAAGTTGATTGGAGCTTTATGGTGCAAGATGTTACTCCTGCTCAAGCTCTTATTGCTGGAAATGAAGACAGTAAGGTATATGAACATCTATGTATCCCAACCTATATTGCTAAGGTTAATTATATCAGGACTATAACATGGAAATTAAATCTAATATTGAGTCCTTAAACATACTAAAATCTGATTTTAAGAGAGCAGAACCTAACTACAAACTCAAAATTAAAGAGTTAGAGAAAACTGTTTCTTCTATAAAACATGAACATTTAAACTACAGGGCTCAAATAAAGGATTTAATCTCCAAGTTAACTGAGGCTCAAGCCCAGCTAGTAATAGCTGAGGCTAAAGCAAAGAAGTATGCCATTGAAGAGCATAACTTAAACACCATCTTGCATCATCCTCCCACTCAAAGGTGTGTTATCAAACAAAAGTGGGTTGGAAACCAATGAAATTGCTCCACCACACTCTTATGTGTCTGTTAGACAACCAAGATGTGGTACACCACACTCTTATGTGTTTGTTAGACAACCAAGATGTGGTACTAATGAGCAAGAGGTTCCAACTGCTGACCCACTATCCAGTGAGCAGAAGAATGATGCAACAATGGTGACCACCATAGAGAAGGATAAGGTAGAAAACCTCATCCACACCGCTGATGATCAACCTTTAACCACCAAAGCCAAAAGAAATAAAATCAAGGAAGCAAGAAAAACTGCCAAGAAGGTGGCTGAGTCAAAATTTAAATATACCCAAAGCAAAACAGTGTATTCATCTCATCTAGATTCCAAGTGGTTGGAAATTCTGATCCAGGAAAGAAGTGTAGTACCAGTCGTGTTATCCAACTGAAGGAGCAGAAGCTAAAGGGGAAGGTTGTTGAAGATGAAAAGAAGTGCAACAAACAACATTCATCATGCCCCCATCAATAATAACATTGAGTGCATAATATGTGGTCTGCATAACCACATGGCTAAAGATTGTTACAACAATCCAGTAAACACACACTATGCAAACAATATTTAGTAAAAAGAAGTCAAGGAGGGTTTTACATTTGAACCTTACCATATGGTTCAAGTGTTAAGGAAATGAAAGCTTGTTTCTGAAGCCAAGTTGCTTTCGGAAGAAATTCATTCTTTTGAAAGGAAAATAGATTAGGAAGACAAGCCAAAGCATAAACTAAGAAACCAAAAGAAACCTTCCAAAAGGAAGATTGCTTCGGAAGAAAAGGCGGTGACAACTTCTTCCAAGAAGAAAGAGGCCTCGGAAGCAAGTCATGTTGCTCAAGCCTCAACAGGCTCATCTATACCGATCAACCAAAAGATGTAATGGAAGATCAGAAAGATGTTGTAGCCCAAACCTCTTCTTCAGAAACCATAATTGAACCCCCATGCATACATTTTGGTTTATTTATCTCATCTACATTAGAAGAGCCCAAGACCAATAAGGATTGGGTTTCTAATAGTAACTAATCATTTCACCTTATGTGTAGTAACATCCACATGACAAGAATAGAAATGTGTGGATTGTGGATAGTGGATGCTACAGGCACATGACAGGGAACAGATCTATCCTATAATAATTTAAATATTTTGATGGAGTCCTGTTCAGTTTGGAGGTGAAGCCGGAGGATACATTTCTGGTAGAGGTTGTGTATCCAGTGGTAAGTTAAAAGTTGACAAAGTGAAATTTGTCAAACAGCTTGAACACAATCTTTTGAGTGTTTCTCAATTCTATGACCAAAAGCACCAAATGCTTTTCACAGAACACGAGTGCATTATCCTGAAGCCCGAGATTACAATTCCTCAGGAATTGGTGCTTCTTAGATCTCCCAGGAGAGGGGATATGTACAAGCTAGATATGAACAATGCTTCCTCACTAGGTGAAGTATCATGCTTTCTTTCCAAAGCTAATGGTGATGAGTCAACTCCGTGGCATAAAAGAATATGTCAGGTTAATTTTAAAACCATAAACAAATTGGACAAAAATAACTTGGTACATGGTGTGCCTAAAAAGAAATTTTTCTGTAAAAATAATTATGTTGCTTGTCTAAAAGGAAAACAACATAAGGTATCTCACAAATCCAAAAAATTTAACTCCATCACCACTCCATTACACTTATTGCACATGGATCTATTTGGTCCTACAAATATAATGAGCATTAGAAGGAAATCATATTGCCTTGTGATTGTTGATGATTTTACAAGATTTACATGGGTATTCTTTTTTAGAATTAAAGATGAAACTACTGAAACTTTAATAATCTTTTCTTCTTAAAATTGAAAATCAAATTGATCACAAGTAAAAATCATTAGAAGTGATCAAGGGACTGATTTTAGGAATCAACCTCTTGACTCATTCTTTAACTCAAAAGGGATTGCTAGACAATATTGTGCTCCTAGAACTCCTCAACAAAATGGTGTTGAGAGGAGGAACAAGACACTTATTGAGTCTGCAAGAACAATGGTAGTTGATTCAAATCTACCTCTAACATTTAGGCAGAGGTAGTTAGCATTGCATGCTATATGCAAAACAAAGTTTTTATTGTTAAGCCCCATGAACATACCCCTTATGAGCTACGGAACAAGATGCCACCGTTCATTGGCTTTCTTAGGTCCTTTGACAGCAGGTGTACCATACTTAACACAAAGGACAATTTGGCAAAATTTGCTGAAAAGTTAGATGATGCTATCTTTGTTGGATGTTCCTAAAACTCTATTGCTATAGAGTGTATAACATCAAAAATCTATAATTTAAGGAATTATCCAACATTGTTATAAATGAGCACACTTCTTGTGTTAAGGGGAATGGACCTGACCATATTTTTGACTTAGAATTGTTTTCAAACTATTCTAAACCATCTTGTGAGAATGTTTCAGCTGGAACAGGAACTCAAAATGAATCATATGATGATCAACTATTTGAGTTACCCAAACCTATTCCAAGTTCTCTAAGAAACCATGAAGATCATGCTCCCACTACAGGAAGTCCTGAAAGCTTAAACATCTTAGGAAACAATAAAGCTTCAACAAGTTGCTAGCAAACCGAGCCTCAAATCTCATCAACTGACAACTCTAGCATTCAACACCAAGCTGATGAAGGCAATATTCTGGAGGAGCAGGAAACTGTTAATGCTACTTCACAGAAAAACACTATTGATGCTATCTTATATTCATTCAATCAGTCCTCATTGAATAAGCAGGTGACATCAGCTGGAAATGGTGTTCAAAATCCTAAGAAAGACTTTTCAAACTTGGATCTATCTATGCAATTAGATATGATTCCTAGGCTCAGGATACACAACACTTACGCAACTAGGCACCTAGACTGTGGTATGAGACATTGTCTCAGTTTCTCCTGAAGAATGGCTATACCAGAGGCACTATAGACAAGACATTATTCATAAAGAAGTCTGGGAAGGACATATTTCTAGTACAAGTCTATGTTGATGACATCAAATTTGGTTACTCAAATGACCAAATGTGTAGCACATATTTGAAAGCATTAGGAAAAGGGAGTTTGAGATGATTTCCATGGGAAAAATGGATTTCTTCCTTGGAATTCAAGTGAAGCAGATAGAAGAAGGGTTCCTTTATAAATCAATCTAAGTATGTCAAAAACATCTTAAAAAGATTTGAGATGAAAGAATGTAAGCCAGCCAAAACACCTATACCCAGAAATCATAATCTTTGTCCTGACTCCGAGGGGGAGGATACTGATCAGCATTAGTACGGGGCAAAAATTGGATCTTTGATATATCTCACAGCAAGTAGACTTCATATTATGTTTACAACTTGCATCTGTATAAGATATCAGACTGCTCCCAATGTGTCTCACCTAATTGATGCAAAGAGAATTCTTAGATACCTTAAAGGAGCTCCGAAACTAGGTCTTTGGTATTCTAAAATAAAGAATTTAATCTCTATGGCCACACTGACAGTGATTATGGTGGCTGCAACATCAATAGGAAATCCACATGAGCAGGATGTCAATTTCTTGGTGGAAGGATCATCTCCTGGCAATGCAAGAAGTAATCATGTGTCTCTACATCAACTGCTGAAGCTGAATACATTGCTGCTGCAAGTTGCTGTGCTCAGCTGCTATGGATTCAAAATCAGATGTTAGACTATGGTTTCAACTTCATTGAGAACCTTATCCACATAGACAACAAGAGGCAATTTCTCTCACAGAAAATCCAGTTAAGCTCTCCAAGACAAAGCACATCGACATCAGATACCATTTCATTCGAGATATTCATAAGAAGAATTTGATCAAAGTCAAAGTTGATTCAAATGAACAATATACTGACTTGTTCCCCAAAGCTTTTTATTAACAAAGATTTAAGTATTTAATCACAGCTATGGGATGATAAACATTGACTAGTTCTTCTCATCTGAAACCTTTTTAAAATGTGTCGTGTTTATGCTGTCTTTATACAATCTAAGCCCTGTTACAAAATGTTTTTCTTCAAAATTTAAGTATGAATTCTTCCGAAAAGAAATTTACCCTCGGAAGATATCTTTTCCAAAGGCAAATTTCTCTTCATAATTATTCTCTTATGAAGGGTTTTAAGTCTCGAAAGAAAATTTGGTCATAGATCAAATTTACTTCTGAAGCGTTAAAACTTCTTCTTTTGGAAGACCATCTTACTCTCGGAAGCAAACTTCTCTTTAAGACATAGTTTGCCTTCAGAAGTAAAAATAGCCTCGGACGATATTACTAAGAAACTTAACACTTTTCTCTCGAAAGAAGTTTTACTCTCGGAAGAAAGTTTTACTGTGTAACGGAAATCTTTGGGGCCCACTTTGTCAAAAGTAAGATTCTATTGATGATGTTGGAATATTTAAAATGGTTTATCTTACCGCCCCTATCAAATCGAAACCGAAAATATCCTTTCACCTTATTGGTTTGATCTTTTTCCCCACATTTAAATGTTTCCGACTTTCGTTCTTTATTTTCTTTACCTTCACAAAAGCCCTAAATTTCCATTATCTTCCTTTCCACTCATTCACAAATTCCTTCAATCCCACAGTTCTTAATCAAAAATGGCTTTGAATCCTCAACATAACCAAGGTGCACTCCTTGATTATTCCAAGGATGCCGACTTTTCCCCAATCATTCAGTTTCTTACACAAGTTTTGTGCTTAATAACCTCTGATGTAACCTCAACAGGGATCCATTCTACATGTATCCCAGGTTTATTCAACACTTTATCAACTGTGAGCTGGACTAAGATAAACTTCAATATGAAGATATCCTTTTTGTCCCTCACATGAGGTCGGGTATCTTCAAGACTCTGAAGAAGGTGTCCACCAACTTCAACGTAAGATTTACTGATCTTATTCGGGTATGCTTGAGCCAATGGCTCCTGGTGACATTCCTGCAAACCCAGCACGGGATGAACCCACACCAGCCTCGACCACTTCGATACCAATCATCTCTTCCCGCCCAATAAAATCATATACCAAAGATGCCCCAAACAAACCCTTGTTCAATCTACTCTGATTAAGCAAGTTCCCTCTTTTCAAACCAAAAAGGCTAGAGTAGAACATTGGGCTCCCACTCAGCCAGAGGTCCAACCATATTCCACTATTGACCTCAATATCAGTCTTGAGTCTCCTCAGTCTCAACCTGATGAGCCTGAAAAACACACACCATAAGCCCTCAAGGTGAGTCTCAACACTCCCCTGAGCAATCAAAAAGGGATAGCCACATCACTGGCTCAATGCCATTAGGTGTTGACCATGGTCCCGGGTCATTAGGAAAAACCTTTATATCCTTTACTGACCTGTTAACCCTATCTGATGAAGATCTTATGTTTCATCGGGGCCATGATGTTGATCTAACACACTACTCTCCATATCAACTAACCCCCAGGGAACCTCTAATTTCTAGCCCACATCAGTTAGACCAAACTCAGCTGAGTCCCACAGGTGTGGAGGAGACTCATGTAGACTCAGCTGCCACTACTAACAATGTCTCATTGGCCTCTCAGGGCAGTGGTAACATTGCTGAGACTGAATCTACAGAAACCTTTCCAATTGATGCCTCTGAAAGATACATCAGTATGCAAAGGAAACCAGTGGGCCAAGAAACCACATCTGGTGGTGATGATGAACATACCAGATATGTTACCTCATCTCCCCATGATTCTTCAAAGGAAAATGAGGGTAGTTTGTAACTTACCATCAGAGACCTAATTTCTAAAGTCTCAAACCTTGAATCAAAGGTTAAGACTTTAGAGGATAGGTCTGCCACTCAACAACTTGAGATTGAAAATATCAAGGCCCAACTAGATGAGAAACAGATTGAGAAGTCTGTTAGGCACGTACCGGTTCAAGTTTCTTTAAGTTCTTCATCTAGCTCATCAACTTCTCAGGATGATGCTACCAAAAATAGGGAGAATGTACAGAAAAAAAGACATAAGGAATCAAGCTTGGCCATCACAACCTCCCTATCTTCATACTACCCTACACAAAAACACCCTACAACTATCTTCCTTCACCCACCTTCTATCACAATTCAAGTGGACCCAAGGATGCTGATTGATGTCAACATATTTTTAACCAAGTTCCTAATAAGCTCCTCACTTGAACAACCCTCACTTGATGTTGCAATTGCCTACTTTGGAGTTGAAGAGCTTCAAAGATTGAGTGCACCAACTACCTCTGAGAAGGAAGTTGGTCAACCTAAGGACCATAATGAACCTGAGATTGACTTCGAAGGGGAAATAAGGACTGGTGGCCCGACAACTGACTCAGTTGGGACATGTAGTGCAATTCCAATATCTTTCGAAGCGAAAATCCAAGCTGGTCAAGGGATTATTGAACTGTCATCTTTGTCTGGTGATCTGCTTATCATAGAGGCTATCCTTGATCTAACCTCTAAGGTAAACAGTGAGGACTTCCTCAAAACCCCTCTCTTTCAGACACAACAAGCACCATAAGTTCAACCTCACTCTCCCAAATCTGAATCCTCTAATCTAGAATCCCCAAAGGCTGAATCTTCCTCAGATCCTAAAGGAAAAAAGGAAGATGACTACTAAAAAGCTTATTGAGAAGGAAAGGTTGGAGAAGCTAAAGCAGAAAGATAGAATTGACACTGGGAAACTGCTGGCTGCAAAGAGTGGAGGTGATAGACAAGCTCATCAGCTTGTGAGTAGAAAATGAAGAAACACTTCTACTCACACTTGATGAGCTTGTGCAGTTAGAAAAGACAACCTTGCTAAAAAAGGAGAAGGAGGAAGCAGTAAGGTTGGCTGAAAAAGAGGAGAAGAGGAGGAAGAAAGAAAAGGAAGAGCCAAGGGAGAGGATGGGGAAGATAGCCTTCCTATGATCAAAGGGCTATTCTCAAGGAGGAGCTGACTCCTCATGAAAATGATACGATCTTGTTCTTTTTTCACAAAGAACAAGATCAAATCAATAAGGAGAGGAAGAAGGCTACCAAGGAAAAGTTGAAGGATAAGAAGAAGGAGGAGTAGGAGGCCCAACTTGCGCCTGCTAAGAATGTGGGAGACAAAGCCTGGATGGAAGATTATCTCAGGGCCCATGGATTCACAGGCAGACAAGTAGGTCCCATGTTAGAGAAGACCCTACAATGACATGTTAGTGACATCAAAGCTGACATTCGCTTAGGAAGAAGAAAGGAGGTTGCTCAAGCTCAAGGTGTATAGAGGATGGTACCCAAACCAACACCCAAACCACAACCTACAAAACCTGAGCCCACACTTTTTCTTTTCCTCATTAAAACCGAACCCATTACTAAACCATACACCCCTGAACCCTCACTATTAGCCTTACCTTCACCCTCATCCATTGCCTCTTAACAACCACCACCACTACCCATCCTAAAGCCTAAAACACAACCCAGAACCCATCCATTACCCAAGCCATCAATTGAACCATCTAAACCTCTAACCTAAGATGAATTCAAGGAGATCAAGAGGAAGCTCATTAACTGCACAACCTTGAGCGACATCTCTTGTGAAGAAGAGTCCATAAGACTGAGATACATTGATGAGGAAGAGTCCATAAGACTGAGATACTAGATCTGCCCAGGGGAACACTAGACCAAGCTCTTCAACTTCTAGCAACAAACTCAGATACTCTCAAGGAAGAAGATAAGAAGTTGAGGAGAAGATTGATGACTTTGTTTGACACCGGGAAAGGGGACAAACTGCCAAACAAGCCCCTTACTCCTAGGAAGCAAATTGTCAAGTGGAGGTTCGATGAACCTTCTCAAAAGTTGTGGAAAAGAAGAATGCTGAAGTCAGCAGACTTGACACACCATCTCTGATACACTCCAGCAGATTTGATAATACTAAGTTAGCAGAGAAACTATTCTCCAATCCCTCTAACTCCGAAGTAGCTGCTCACATCAGAAATCATCTAAACAGTCTTCATCTTGCTGAGCTAACCAAGACAACAAAGACTGAAGAAGAGTTGAAGATGAGAAAAGAGGAAGGATAGGGTGCCACTACAAAAGCAAGTTCATTCTTTCAAATGGTTAAAGGCCCCACTTCTATTTCCATAGTTAGATAGGAATATGACTACAATTCCCGTTAGCTAACTCTCTTCAGAGGGCTACAACACAGAGTACATGTCATCCAGGGCAACATATTGGATCTCTTATCTATAAATTACTTGTACAAAACTTCTCAGCACCACTTCAGGAAAGAACAAGGAGACAGACAAATACTTTCTTTCCTTGGTGTTAAAAGTTTTGAGAAGTAGAAGGGAGTGAAGTTTTGGTAGCATTAGTGTAGGACCGGTGAAGGGTGGTCACTTACAACACAACAACACAAAGAGGAGATTAACCAAACTTAATCAAACAGTAAACTGGATTAACCACAAGTATGATACTAAGAACACAAGTAATAAGTAAGAGACAGAACAAGAGAACACAAGAGATTGGGTTTCAAGGATGCAGTATATTGCTTTCTCAAGTTCTATTACAAGTGTTACAAAGCATAAAACAAGAACATGGAATACTTTACTACAACCTACAGCCGGCTATACTTTGAAAGCAGCTGGATACAATTGACTAGACACAAACAAAATTAATTGTAGAGTCAAAAGACATATCTGTCTTTTGACTTGTGACTATGACATGCCATAGCTCACATCCTAATATATTACAAAAAGGATAAAAGTACATAAAGTAGAAAGCATGGACTCAAGACCTCAATGTACAGTTTCCAAAAGCATGGACCTTTCACCAACTCATGTAAGTTGGTGACTTTATAGAGTTGCAGCGGAAAGGTGGTCCAGCTTTATTGTAAAGTACATCAGATAAAGGCATATCTCTAAAAGTCTTCGGAAGAAATCTGTCTTCACTATTTGGCTTCGGAAGACTTTGTCTTTGAAGCTTCGGAAGACTTCACTTTTGACTTCGGAAGATATTGGTCTTGGCTTCGGAAGTTTTTACACTTAGAATATTTCTAGTGCATGGTGTAAAACTTCCGAAGCATTTCTACTTCAGTTCTTTAGTGCATGCTTGTAGAGAGACTTTGGATGTTTTGGTTGCATCAGACTTATAGGAATCCTTACAAACTCCCCCTAAGCTGATGCTACCAAAACATTTAGAAGATCTTCAGATGTTTGTAGTCTTCAGCACAATGATGACCATACCCTTCTTCATTAGATGGTCAGGATCATTCAGACTCTCATAGTATCTTCTCATCTCAAAGAGATCATGCAGAGGTAAGTTGATTATGTCTTGCCATGTATAGACATTCGTAACACCTTGATCTCTGATCACATGCCATCTTTCTGGATTAGTAGTGAAGGTCCAGGATAAGATGGGTGTCTCAGCTGCAAGAGGAGCCACTTGAATTGGAGTTGATTGGGCTGCCTCTTCATGCACTTCCTCAGGTTGATCTGACTTAGTCTGGGTGTAGAGGTAGATGATTCAGGCTTCTTCTTCTTAGACTTTGGTTTAGAAGCCATCATCTTCTTCCTCTTAGAGGACTTTAACTGAGAAGACTGGTCTGCAGCACCTTGTTGATCATCCTTGTCTTTCTCAGTTGGGTGTTCCTCCCTCACAGGTTCAGAAGGAGAGGGAGTTTGACCCTGCTGTGGATCAGATAATGAAGCTTGCTGAGGCTCAGCAGGAGGTCCGGGTTATGTTGTCTCAGGTTGTTCAACCTTAACCACCACTTCAGGTGGGATTTGACTTGGAGGAGAGTATAAGTCAATCAGCTCTCCACTCTGATCTTCTGCTTGATTACCCTGATATGCTCATCCATTGGATGGAGACATAGGCCAAGTCTCCTTCCGGAGAAATCCATACAGCTTCAAGAAGCTCATCATCCTTTGTCTGTCAGCAGACTTTTTCATACTCTTTTGGATGATATCTCTTGACTTTGCAGCCTCTTCCCTTATTTTTCTCTTTGTGGCTTTTTGTTCTTGAGCACTTGAAGTTCAAGCTGTTTGAGATTACTCAAACTCAATGTACTCAAAGGACAAGGGAAGAAGTGCAGATGCCTGGTAGAGACCTGTGGCACTCAGGTAGTTGATCATGTTTTGTCTGTCTGTTTCTTTGTCTACCTGAGGTTCTTGTGTAGATGCCATAGACTCTTGCACAGGGCTTTCTTGAACTGGGGAGAGAGTAGGAGCATGTTTGTATAGTCTTTTCTGTCTCTTCTCCTCTTTGAATTGGAGAAGTAACCTTGCATCCTCTTTTTCTTTCCTCTCTCTTGACACTTCCATGTCAGCAGTTCATTTAGTTGCTCAAAGGGAAGAGATATAATCTCATCTATGTCATAGTTCCTGGTCTGCAGGTAAGTAATCCTGACTGCCCTCAACTCATCATCTTGAGTGTTTGGTCTGGGGGCAGCCCTGATTGCAGCTTGCATAAAACTTGAAGACCCAGAGGAACTTTCTCCCATTAGCTTCCTCTTCCTCTCTCTCTCCTCCTCCTCAATCTCCTCAGGAGTCAAAATCCTTTTCCCTTTGTCACCCATAGACCTTTGTGACTCAGGGTGGATAGAGGTTTGGCCTTCATTGCTTGGTGTAGCATCCAAGCTCTGGCCAGAGAGAGGTTGTGAGACACCTTCACCAGCAGGTGTTTCACCGAGGGAATGAATTTCTAAGCAGTTGTTGGTGTGACAGGGCTCTCAGGCTCTATCGCTGGGCCTTCAGCCAAGGTTTTCCCTTTGAAGCTAATCTCAGGGTCTGCCTCAGCCTCCAGTTGACCAATGACATTACCTGATTGCCTTTGTCTCCTTCTTAGGCTGAACTCTTCAGTAATTCTGTCTTGAGTTCTGAGTGCTAACCTGTCAGCTTGTCTTGATTTGCTTGGATTAACAAGTGGCATGTTGACCAGATTAAGACCTTCATAGTAGTTCAAGGTCTGAAAATCAAATACTTCTTGTTGCCCTTGAACTCTGTGAAGAATAAGGGCTCTTCTATCAGCATCATACCTCCACCCAATAATGTAGTTTGAAGTTCCTTGAGGTGGGGATGACATAGCCCTTGGAATACCTTCCTCAAAAAGACTCCTGATGATAGAGTCTATAGAGTCGACATTAATGTGAACTTGAGGAAGTTGCTGAGTATGCACAATTGTAAGTGAGGATAGTGAGTCCTCAATGTCCATACTCTCTAAAAAACTCCCAGGTTCTGTGTCTGTAATATTTCTCCCCCTTGTTGTAGCATCACCCTCTTGCATAGGTGAGCTAGAGGTTAGGTCAACCACATGCACAGTTCTTTGGGTGATCTTTTTCTGGTGTTAAAGGTCTTCTTATTTTTTTGGGGTAAGATCTCTT
>CM046037.1:18921664-19030009 GCA_025215565.1 Flaveria ramosissima | reverse complement strand
TCATAGCAGTCAGTGTTGACTGCATCTGCCTAGAAGGTGATGGGCAGTTTAGAGTCAGAGAGAATGGTCTTTTTAGCCTCAATAAGTGTCTTATTTCTCTTTTCAGCAACACCATTTTGCAGAGCAATACCATTTTGCTGAGGAGTTCTAGGAGCATTATATCGTCTTATAATATCATTTTCATCACAAAATGCATCAAGGATTTGGTTCTTGAATTAAGTTCCTTGATCACATCTTATGATTTTTACCTTGTGATCACATTGAACTCAATTTTCGTAATGAATTTTTTAATATTTCAGGGGTCTCATCCTTAGTTCTAAGAAATAAGACCCAAGTATATCTTGTGAATTCATCTGTGATCACTAGGCAATATGAAGTTATTCCTAGACTTATTACACTATTGGGCCAAATAGATTCATATGTAATAAGTGTTAGGGGAGTAGTGATGGAGTTCTTTTCCTTTGGCTTGTGAGACACTGTTGGACATAACCTGCAAAACAATGGTCATCACTTGTAAACTCTTTCTTTGGCATTCTAGTAACCAAATCATCTCTAATTATTATTCATGTTCTTAAAATTTACATGGCACGTTCTTTTATGTCAGAGGAAAGACTCATCACTATTGGCTATAGATAAGAAGCAAGAAACTTCTCTAGATGGGGAGGTTTCCTACAAATCCATCTTGTACATGTTCCCTTTCCTAAGGGCTCTAGGCAAGAAATCCTCTTGAGGAATGACCACAGCGGGCTTGAAAACAATGCACTCATACTCAATGAAGAGCATGTTATGTCTCTAGTCACAAATTGAGTTACACTCAAGAGATCGTATCCAAGCTCTTTAACATAGTTTACCTTCTCAATCCTGAGTATACCATTTGTGACCCCGCCCCTTTGTGTTATGTAACCACCTAATTCGCCACCAAAAGAAACTGGCCCTCTATCAATTTTCTCAAAATTCTGAAGCAAAGAGCCATTGCATGTCATGTGCCTTGAACAACTACTGTCATTGATCCATACATTTCTATTGGTCTTTAGTTGTTCCTACACAAGAAAAAGAGATGGTAAGTCACATTTGGAAACCCAAGCAATGATGGTCTTAGGCTCATCAGGATGAACTGAAGATAGTTCAATAGTTATTGATCTTATATGCAAGCCTTGAGGATCCTTTGCTGTTGTTGATGAAGAAACTTTAGTCACATGGTCTTTCTTATCTTCCACACCATCTTTAGAAGACTAGACTTGATCTTCAAGATTTTAGAAGTTTTGGAGACTGCACCTTTGGAATCTTTTGCATCCACTGCTGGAGACTTTAGTGCTTCGGAAGCATTCCTTTCTTTCGAGACCAAATTTTCTTCCGAAGGCAATTTTCCACCTATCTTCTTCTTGATCACCTTGGAGCTTCCGAAGGAAAGTGATTTTCCTTCCGAAGTTGTTTTCTTCTTCCTCTCAAAAGTCTTCTTCTTGTTCATGTGGATGGTACTCTTGAGATTGTAGATGCAATCTTTAACAAAATAAGTAGCAACACCACACATGATTCATTCAACTAGCAAACTTCTGAGGGTATTCTTCTGAGGAGAAGGTTGAGCTTGATCTCTTTCCACTTCCTTCTTCATCTTTGTAGATGATGAACCAGGCTTCTGAGAGTGAGTCTTGCGAACTAGATGGTTCAGGCTCTGTAGCAGTTGTGCAAATTTGATCAACCTTTTTCTCTTGATCAGGATGGTTTGAACTTGAACTAGGACCCCTAGTACTAGAGTCCATAGTTAAGTCTTTAGTCTTCACCACTTCAAATCCAGTAAAAATAAAGACTTGAAATTGAAAGCGGCCTTGATCTCTTAGGATTTCTTTGATTTTCTTTTGGCTTCCTTGATCGAATTCTTCCTAGCTGACTTGGCCATCCTTGGTTCTTTCTTGTCTCCAGGAGGACCCTTCTTAGGATGATCTTGCTTACTCACTATAGATTCATCCTTCACTATCTCCTCTTCATCTCCCTTCCTATTCTGATAAATAATCTTTGCATACAAGGACGAGGATATGATGTTCTTGAAAGTTTCCTATTGAAGAACAAACTTTTCTATCCTGGCATTCCTAATAACCAGCTCAGCCTGGCATTTAATTAACTTGGTAATGAGATCTTTGATTTTAGTCCTGTAATTCGTGTGCTCATGCTTAAGAGTTGAAATTGTTTTCACTAATTCTTCTATTTTAATTATATATTCATTTTCAGCTCTTTTGAAATGAGCTTTTACAATGTTTAAAGACTCAAGGTCAAATCTCACTTTCAGGTTATATGACCTATACATGTTTACTTTAGCAATGCATTCAGGTGTACAACCATCAGTACTTGATTAGGAGAAACATCCTCTACCTTAAAGCTCCAATCAAAGCATTCTTCTTTGACAACAACAGTTTGTTGTTTTGGTTGGCTTGGCTTCTCAGATCTGGGAGCTACATCAGTGTAGCTTGGTCTAGATTTTGCTTGGCCACCATTAGTCTTTGGTGCCTTGCACTCTCTAGCAAAGTGTTTTATTTGGTTACAGTTGTAACACTTTACTTTACTTTTATCCAGCACAAACTTTCCACTTGTTACATTGCTGGGAAACTTTCTTCCAGTTCTCTTGTAAAATCACTTGGCTCTATGGGTAAGAAGAGCCATTTCTTGGACTATCTTCGTATACTGCAAGTCATCTAGAATGGGCTTCCTTGGATGTAGCTCTCCCTTGGTGTCTCAGGAAAGATGATGAAAGGACCCATTTGTGAGTTGTCAGGATAGCAGATAAGATGATGTTATGGTTCTCTACTATCCCTTTCAACCACATGAAGGGATGAACTCTGTTGATTGCTGGAAGAGCTGCTTGATGGATTTTGCATGTTCATCTCCATCTGGTAGCCACTAAGGATACCATACAGCTTTGTGAGAGTAAGGGTAGAGAGATTTTCAGTTCTCTTAATGGCACACAGTAGTGAGTCCATTGTCTGGGAAGAAAGAACATGAACTTCCTCACAATGTCTCTATTCTCAAGCTTAACTCCAACATCCGTGAGATTATCTACAATCTCAATATACCTAAAGTATTGTTCAGTCATAGTTTCACCTGATTTACAGGTGAAGTTCTCAAACTTCTGCTTTATGAGGTCCTTCTTGTTTTCTTTAGCTTCATCAGACCCCTCATACATAAGCTTTAGTGCATCCCAGAGCTGCTTAGCAGTTTTGCACTTCTTGAAGCCTCTGTATATAGATTTTGGAAGAGCGGTTTGGAGAGCGGTCAAGGCCTTCTGATCTATATCAATCTTCTTTCAATCTTCCTCAGAATACTTACATCCCACCTCCAGCAGTGCCTGAGGAGGTGCTTGAGATGTGAGGTCCTGAGACAACAGATCTCCACATTCTACTGTTTTAAGATTTGATCAAGCCTTCCGTTCTTTGGCACCAAGTATCAAAGTCATCAGGAGTGATCAATGGAGATGTTGTCATGGTACCGGTTTCCATGTCAGCTTTAGTGAGAGCTGCCATTTGAGCTAGTAAGTGTTTTGTGAAACTAAAAGGATTAAAGACAGTGAGATCTTACAATCAAAAGACTATGAAGCTCTGATACCAATTGTAGGACCGATGCTGGGGGCAACAGTTTTCACAAGGTTGGAGAGACTTGAACACTTAACAGATCAAACAGGAAACCGACTAAATAAAACAGAGAACAAATGTAAAGAACACAAGCAAAACACAAGTATACGATTTTCAAGAATGAAGTATATTCTCTCGAGTGTTTTACAAATGTTACAATGCTTAGTCCTAAAGACTTGTACATTAGATACTTTATACTAAATCTTACAGCTAGTCATACTTTGAAGGCCAACTGGAACACTAATCTAGACAAAAAAATCAAATAAAAGTCAAAAGGCACATTACCTTTTCACTAGTGAAAATGACATGTCATAGCTCACATCCTTATCTATTACAAAAAGGATAAAAATACAAAGTATGAAGATATCACCAACTTGTATAAGTTGGTGAGTGTTTAGAGATGGCAGTGAAAAGTTGTTTAGCTTTTGTTAAAAGCATGTTAGAGAAAGCATGTCTTCTCTGTTTTCGAAACAAATCAGTTTCTTGGTTTCGGAAGAGTTTGTCTTGCACTTTGGAAGACTTCATCTTTGACGTCGGAGGAAATGATCTTTTGACTTCCGAAGATTCGACACTTTGTGAATTTCTCTGTGCTTTATCAAATCTTCCGAAGTAACTTTCCTGATCACCTCATATTCCTTGTTGACCCGAATCACACAAATAAACTCACAACCAAAACCACTCAAATTATTTTTGGTTGCTTCATCCGGCTTCACACCAATCCGTATCTCACACATTCGTTTAACTTTTGACATGAATCGCACCAAATTGAATCACACAAGTTCAGACCCTCCCCTTGAATCACACAAATTATTTGTAGTTACTTAAATCACTCAAGTTTCTGATCATCACTTCATTATTTCATACAACTAGACTTCACGACCTTTAATTTGTTTTACACGATTGTTTTTTTTCTTCTTTCCATAATCTTGATTGTTTTGCGAAATCTCTTTGCATTTACAGCTTTGTGATCTCCTTTTATTTCTCACGATTGGCTCTTTGGTATCTCGTTCTCCATTTATTGTCACTCGATCTTCACAACATTATTTTTATTAATCATCTAACCCGCTTTGATATTAATTTTCGATCAAATTGTCAAGTACCACACAACAAACAATTTTAATTAATATCAAAAGACCACAGATTACATCAACCCCTTAACCCCTCTATTAATATTAAACCTATATTATTACTAATCCAACTTAAACACTATTAAATAATCAAACGAAACAATAATTATATTAATATCACATTTGTTTAATCCAGACTAATGGGCTGTTTGATTTCGGCTAACTGGTAAGCCGGTCAGCCTGTTTGATATGCGTAAAACTTGAGTTGACCGGGCCAAAAACATCTGACCCAGACCTGAAATTTTCAAATGTTGACCTGGTCACTCGCCTGCGCCTGCCCCCCCCCCCCCCCCCCCCCCCCTTCACCTGCGCCGCTCCCCCTTCTCCTCCACCCCACGACGACACGAAGGTTGCGACCGGTGATTTTAGGGCTGGATTCGACGGCGGTGACGGTGAGAGGCCATGGTGGTGGTGGTGGTGGTGGAGTGGTGGTTTTACGGTGGTGATTGGTGGTGGTGGAGTGTTGTAGATGAAAAGAAGGAAATATACGGTTTTTTTGTCCGTCAAAAGAAATATTGTTACGTAATTTGGTTCTAGTCAGATACTGAATCAAACAACCAAGTTTCAGTCAGATGCAGACTCAATCAGAACTTCTAATTGGGTCAGCTTCTAACTTAGTCAGATCTTACTGAGTCAGTATAATCAAACAGCCCATAAGTCTTACATTATTTACTATTTAATGCTTATACATTTCTTTAAATTGACTTAAATGGTATAATCAAACTTGATATACAACGAAATTTTCCTTCACAATTACCTCTAATATACTACAGGTAAAGTGAAATCACCAAAATGTTAATCAAGCTTCATTTATCTTTAATTCAAATCATTTAATTTTATATAGAATAAAGATTTATAGAAAAACATTTCACAATATTTAAATAATATTGAAACTTGACATTTTTCTTATAAGAAAAGAATATAGTTGGTTTTATTCAAAATCTGAAGAAACTGGATTACTATTAATTGATATATTTTCGTATATTTTCATTTTCTCTATTTTCTATTGTTCTTATAGTCTAATGCGCAAAGGTACCTGCGCGTTACGGCGTGAATACACGAAGCATTGAGTTTGTGTAATTAATGACCAGTGGTGCAGCATGGACAATGGTTGAGCGTCTGAAAATTTCATTACGTGAATTGTGACAATGATACGAACATGGTATATCACATAAAAGAAGTGAGAAAGGGCACATCCGCGAATGTCTTACCCAACGTCAAAACGTTGTCACAAACCTGGTTACGACAATTAAATTAACGTGGTTAAGTACATAAAGGGAAGCTTATGAAGCTGAATATGTTTGTTTACGGAAACTAAAACTTAGGATAAAAAACACATCGAAAATAATGAAAAAATTTTCGAATTCACAAATTTAATATTTTTTCATGCATGTTGTAGCATAATATTTTAAATAAACCAATTTAAAGTAAATGCAGCATAATTTTTTAAATAAGCCAATTTAAAGTAAAAGAATAGAAGAAAAGTAAAAGAATAACAAAAAAAATAAAAATAAAGGTTGGGTGCAAAGTTAGAACGAACGACTAAATAGATAGAAAGCCTTTAGAATCAAAAATAGCCACTTGCTCAAGAATATTTTAGTGGTAATCTTCTGTAAACTAAATATCTAACCGAGAAAGTTTGAAACCACCTGTAAGTAACTTATATATAATGATCAATTAATTATTTTTATAATATTAATTTATTAACAACTATATAAATACTCGTATATTTCTTAAACCTATAAATTAAAAATACAAAATATATTACTAATAAAAATAAAATATTTTATTATGAATTTTGTTATAAAAGATAAACATAAAATTTGGTGTTGATCTAAGAGAAAAATAAAGATGAAGCTCATATGTTTATTAAACTGTTTGTTTCGCGAGCAAATGTCTGAATGGTTCAGACATTTGTCTCTGAATGGTTAAGCATTATATTAATGCTGAATGGTTAAGAGCTCTAATGCTGAATAGTTAAAATCTCTTATCTAAATTGGTCAGACATTTGCATTTGAATAATTAAATAATGTATAACTCTTAATGATTCAGACCTCTTAATAGTTCATCACATTGAGGATTCAGACCTGTTATTGGTTCAACATTTAATCATTCAAAAGTTGCCAAACACCTCCTAAATAAGCTCACTCACACTTTATACCTATAAAGCTCATATGTTTATTAAATTAAATTAGCGCACTCCTAGAAAACCTAAAAAATAGACTTGCTAATTACATTCAAAACTCAAAATGTAGAAGTGATGATTTGTCAATCGAAAGACAAGATTCAAGACTCATCATTCAAGGGATTGTCGATAATTAAATGAGGCATGTGAAGCTTTTCTTCAATAAGGCATGTGAAGACGGAGTTGCGTAATCAAGTGGACGATGAATACACGAATGATTCTTACATTTGTCATATTGAAAAAAAGTTATTTTAATAAGCTTATGTTAAGATCTAATGCAACATTTAAAAATAAAAAATAAATCTCGTAAAAAACAACTATAAGATATTTTATTTCATTTGTAAAGATCATCGCTTTCGTATTTATGTTTTTCACATTCTAATGATAATGTTCTTTCATTATTGTATCTATTTCTATTATATAACCAAATTAAACCGACTTGATAATTTTATATTTGTTTCTATATAATTAGAGCATTCTAAAATAATGAATTTATCTCTGATCATTAAAAGTACGTGCCTAAGAGGCTAAAACACAACATTTGATAATATCAATGATATATGAATCGATCTATAGGGTCGTACATTTAACAAAATAATCAAAAACACAATTAAACAAAATTTGAAAATAATAACCTAGTCAACATAATACGTATTTAGTTAGTTGATCGAAGTAATGTATACTCTAAACACAAGATCTCAATTGATGATAATTATTACTTAGTGACATAATATTGTTTGATCTAACATGTAACTACCGCAAATGACTGAGTTTTGTTGTTACATATACATTAAGTTGTTGGGAATTATTGTGAATCCAAGGATCACAATCATGAATTATCAGGTTAGATTGAATTCAAATAATGATCGTTAGATTATCACTATACGTTGTTTAATTGATTGAATACGAAATAATAATTGCAATATGAAGTAATAATGAAGAGCAGAACAGTAAAATGCAATAAATAAACAAATACGATTTGATTCAAAAGTATTTCATTAAAACAGATTAATGATTACAAAAGAACAAATAATAATTGCTAATGATGATGGTTGCTATAATTCTATTGATGATTTTGGTGTAAATGATGTTACAGCTGCTAGGGTTTGATCGTAAGTTTAGGATCACTAGCAACTAGGGTTTTCTTTTATTGATTGACGTATTGATCGAAGTATTGTTAGGTATTCAGATGTATCTAAAAGTGTGAGCCTATGCCTTGTATTTATAGGCTCAAGAATTTACTATTAGGAGTAACAGTGAATTTCTTAGAAACAATAACTTTCTTATCGTGGTAAGAAAGTTACTCAGAGAATGTTATGATGTGTCACATTCTCTGACTGAGTATAGTCGTTTGTAGGAGTTGACTTTATGACATCACTTAGAGTTTGACTTGTTGACTTGATGTACTTGGTGAAGTACATGCAATTGTTGGTCTTCTGAGTTATGCCTTCCGTAGGAATCTTCACTTGGTAGACTTCATCCGCAGCAAGTTGCTCATCTGCAGCAGATTATCTACGAAAGAACAAAATGTTCATCCGTAGATGTTTCTTACACTTAGTCAATTTACAAAATTGACTAAGTATGATGTTAAGCCTGCAATCACACATAAATCAACACAGTTATGGGTTAACTTGTATATACAAAGCATACATTAAGATAATGATGTACAAAAGTTTATTACCAAAGTTGATTAAAGTTCTAAGCCTATACAATGTATCTAGACCTATCAAGACTAGATCCAACAATACTCCCCCTTAGGCTTAGATACTTGTAATATTTTCTTCAGACTTGAAAGCTCTTTTACTCTTGCAACAATCTTGTTATTGAAGTAGGAAACTTAAACACTCTGATCATCATACTTGTATTTTATTCCATTTCGCAAATCATCTATAATGTTTCAAAGCTCAACCCCAAAACATCCTCTTCTGTGGTAAGAGTTGTCAAAACATTATTGTTGTATACTATCTCCAGTTTATTTTGTTCAGAGGTTCTTAATTCAAACACCTCCTTTACCTTTGTTCCTATCAGCTGGCAAGACTCAAACTTCCTCCTCTTGTATGCCTTTGCATGAAGTTTATCAATGACTTGAATGATATGCACATACAGGCATAAATCATTTTGAGCTTGATCATCTTTGAGCTTTGGGAAGAACTTATCATGTAGATATGAAGTGTAGCTTGGATGAAGAAGTTTGATTTCAACTGGATCAAAAAGTCTTATGCTCCTGGCCTTCTTCTTATCTTTATTTAATAGCACCAGCTCTTTTGTCTTCTCAACATATCCCCACTCAGTTACGGAGAATGTGTATTGATTTCCTTCAATGATCTTGATGGCAGCTGTCTTTCTATTTGTGTATCCAACTCTCCTCAGGAATTCATCATCAACCAGTGTAGAGGAGTTGGATTTGGATCTTCTTTGCCCTTGATTTCTTTTCTTGTGCTCAGCATTTCCCCTTCTTGCCTCCTTGAGCACATCATTATTGAATTTTATTTTTAACTTCCCCATAGATACAGCGAAGTCTCTTCCTCTTGGGCTTATTGGGAAGTTGGAGATGATAAACATTGGAGATCATGAATATCAGCGTTAGGCAGCAACAAGATTGATTCAAGTAAATGGAAGTATTCAACTCTTCCAGATACCCTCTTAATAATTGCACAATCCCACTCTGGATCAAATTTTCAGGCCATAACCTTGTTTTTCTCAATAAAAGTGAGAGTTGTTATGTGATCAAACAACTGGATTAGGGAGGATTTTTCTTCAGTAATCTCTCTCACAGTTGTACCAAGTGGTCATACTTTTCCAGGTATCACCTCTCTTGGTTCTCTGATGAGCTTTTCTTTCCCTTTATGTTGATGATGGCTTTCAACTGTCACTGGTTCAGTAGGAGTCTTTAATTGATGTTCATATAAAGGATTTGGAGCTTCAGTTCTGAATTTCACCCCAGTCTCCAATTCTACCTTTATTACATGCTCCATAATCATTCTAAGCTCTCCCACAGATCTCCCCTTCAGCTCATGCATCTTGTAGTTATGACTTTGTAACTAACAAGTCATATTATAGTTGTTGAGTTTTGTTGTATCACAGTGACCTAGCTCTTTCTTGATTTTCTGAATAGACTGAAATGTAGTGAAGGTTTCATAGTTGCAATTGGGATTCATGAATCTTGCAAGCTTGAACTCTTTAAGCACATCCTTCATCTCAGTCATATTCATTCTTTCTACCATGTCATATGGAAAGCCATGGTTGATCAATGACATAAACATTGCTGATTGTGGCCTCTCTTCCAAGATGTCTTTTGTGGTAAGAAGTTCATCACCTTTTGATTCCTTTTGTTCTTTTGGAGAGTCCACCTTTGTGAGTTCTTTCCATTCTTTATCACTCTCAGTATCATCATGTGAAATTGGTTTCAAAGTTGACAGATCTACTGAACGAGTGTGTTCTGGTGACATAGCTCTTGCTCTTTTTGGGGAATCTTTGACTTCTATTACCTTCTTCTTAGTCTTTCCTAAATACTGTCTTTTCCTGCTGTTTGAATGATTGCCTTTGAATCTTTAGCAAATTCTTTTGTTGTTTTTGTGTATGGGGCACTTGATTCAAGAGCACAAATTCTTATCTTAAGCTCATTAATTTCTTCATCTTTTCTTTTCATAATCTCAGACTGATTGCTCAGATAGTTGTTTGCTTTTTCCACTTCTAATTGCAGCTTCTCCTTTTCATCCTTCTTATGTTTCACAGAATCTTTAAGCTCTTTGACTAGCTCATGAAGGGCATCTATAACTTCATTGTTTTCTTGAGCATTTTCTCTCAACCTCTTCAGTGATGCTTCTTGTTTGTTCAACAACTTCTCTTTCTCCCTTATCATTCCCTTTAACTCTCTTATCCTTTCCAACCTCTTGTTTGACTTAATAGTCAACTTGTTATACTCAGCTACCAGGTAACTTTTACATACATGAATGTCATCATCACTCAGATCATCTTCATGGTAAGCAATAACATCAACATAATTAGCTTCACCTTTGATCTTGTTCATTCATCACTTCCATACATACTTCTTCATTTTTTTCAGCTTGCACAACATTATTATCTTCCTCAAGGTTTATCACTTCAGTTGGAACTACACTTGCAGTGCTTGAGATTGATTCAGTTGCTGGAGATACTAGCTCTTGATGAGGTTGTTGATGGAGTTGATGATCAGTGGTGGGTGAAAATGGTTTAGTGTTATTGGAGTTGACAGGTGTTTGAGTTGGGTGATGGCTTGTGACACTAGTTCAGTATCACCAGAATTGACTAATGCTTCAGGAGAAATAGGCAAAGTGTGGTCACTTGCTGGGGATTGAATTGGTGGTGATGGAAGGTGTTGATGAATGGGTGATTGTGGGTGTATGGGAGAGATAAGCAGTGTGTTCTCACTAGCAGGAGATTGTACTTGTGGAGATAGATGGTGATAGTGTATGGGTGATTGTGGAGGAGAGTGGGATGCTTGTTCAGTTGCAACAGGAGAAATGTCTTCTTGATATTCATATACCAACTCTTGTGGAATATCAGAATCTGGATCAACCACATGTGCAAACATTGGCATTTCTTCTCCTTCATATTTTCAACTTATCTTGTTAAGTACAGATCTGCCTAGGTGAGCTTGTACAAACACATCACCTTCTCTTTCAATTGAAGGCAGCTTTGCATTGATGATCAGTTGGATGAACCTTGGAAACATGAACATCTTATCAGCTTTCTGGACTCTTATGTGGTCACAGAAACAACTAAAGATGTACTTTGAGTAAGAGTATGTTCTTCCCTCAAAGAGTCCAATAATGCCTGAAGAGATGTGCCTTGAGAATCTATCTAATCCGGATTTCCTGTTGAGATACACTTTAAGTAAGTGTGACATAGAAACTGGTAAGGCTTACACAATCTCCCTTTCTTGATTTCTCCCCTTTCATAGTCACCATCATATTCCAACAGATTGAATATCTTCTCAATATATTCATGTTCAAAGACATCTAGGTGACCTATCTCTTCTTCTCCCAGCTCAAGAATTCTCCTAATGATCTGTTCATCAATTCTCAGTCTTTCATTCCTAATATCTTTATATATAACTTCATTCTCTCCTTCTTCTTCTATCTAAGCAGAATTCTAGAAATCGACTATGTGCAATTGATAAATAACTAGATTTGCTGTCAGGGCATAAAACAACCTAGACCGTCTTAAGTATCAAATAATTTCTCGACACCCTTCAGATACTGGGTCTTCAGTATTTAGAAAAGCACAAACATTGTGTTCTCTAGCAAATGGTTTGCTATCTGCGCATAAGAATGAGAAGATTAGGTTAAAGTAGAATTTTCAATCATAAGAATGTGAAGAGTTTTGATGACAAAGATGAATCAAACAGTTCATTATTGACGATTATGATATGTTTTACCTTGTAAACAATGATCTAGAATTGAAACAGTGATCAAGTTTAGTGTATGGTTTGATGTTTTGATGAGGGTAATTTGAATGTTGACGGAAAGAGGGGTTAACTTTATGTGAACGTTTTTCTAGGTGTGAAAAAGTGTTCTGAAAAAGTGAATAATGAACAAGTTAAAACAATCATTTATACTCCCTCGAACTAATTAATTACATTTATTAAATGATGTGGGACCCTCTTTCCTTATTACCCTTCCGCGGAATTTTATTGATTCCGCAGATTCTAGTTCTTCCATAAATCATCTATGGATGCCTAACTTTGAAAGAACTAAATTTGATGAAGTATAATTTGTTTTCCATAGGTTACGAATCTATGGAAATGTATTATCCTTTAGAATATCAACACATCCGTAGGTTACCAATCTACAGATGGTCATATTTTTCTTGTTTTAAGTTTCGTACTATAGCTTCTGCTGATTAAGAAAAATGCACTGTAGCTTCTTTTGGATCTTCTTGACTTTGTTTACATGGCCAATGTGCAAGTAATGATTTGTCTTGAAGAACCTCATGTATCCTACAGCCAAGATAAAGCTCGAGTCTCACTTCCTTCATTTGACTTTTTGTATTGGAAATTCAGATTTCATGATTTCATGCATTACCTACTCCCCCTAAATTTATGATTAATGATGAACTGATGCATTTATCATAAATTTATCTAGAAGAATAGCATGAAAGATATTGGTTTGTCCAAATAATTAAAACATATGTACAAGCATATATAGACATATAATAAGATCATACTATGACACTAAGCATCTTTCTGCTTCAATTTGTTTGATGATATTTGACATGAATCTAGTGTTGATTGTATAGTTCCACATAAATTCAAACAGGAGTATATGTTTAAATAGGCATGTTTTTTATCATGTTTTGATGTTGATTAAAGATAAACAATTATATGCTCCACATGCAATTCACATTAGAGTTTGTCCTCCGTTTGTGAGTCAATTCATCACTTTTTCACACTTAAAGACTATGTAATTGAAGTTATAAATTCTATCTTGAGATTTATTTGAAATCACATTAATGCTTTGATGCAAAAGCTCTTAAGTTAATATACAGTTGAGCACAATGAATTTTTTTGAGACCTTAGATATGATCATCATCAGGTCACCAGGTCTTTACTTCTGTAAAACAGAGGTGCCTTGAACCCTGGTCTTTGTTTACACAAAACAAAGGGATGATGAGGATCATAATTTGTTCACTAGTTGGTTACAGATATATACCAAGGTGTTCATAAACCCATGTCTTTGTTTACATAAAACAAAGAGAATATGATTTGTAAAGGTAGAAGTTATAAAGTGTTGGTACATAGTATGCTTGGGTGAGTGATTTTATCACATCAGGATAAGACTTACTTGTTTGATTCTCAAAATGAAATTCTCCACAAACAGTCACCTTTGCATTATGTTATGCATGCACTTAGTGTATTTTCCACTCAAGCTGAACCTACCCACATATCAAAGCACTTCTGATCAGTCTTTAGTGAAAGTTAAAAACTCAATCAAGTAGCAGAGACATAGTGTACTATCATTTCCTATTATATGATATGCTGAAAAAGAAGACAAATTAATGAAGACGACATTTTTGTATTTTTATATTGTTTTATGAATGTTTTTGGATTTTACTTATGAATATATACAAAGATAGACTCATGCTTTTCTTTATTGATGTTGATTAATCTAAGTTGATCATGCCCAAAGACTCCACTAGAAAATTAAATCTAACTGAATCAAAGGCTTTAGCGAATAAATCAGCAAGCTGATTTGTTGTATCCACTTTAAATAACTTGATCAAACCTTTTTCTAAACAGTCTCTCAAAAAATGGTATCTGATTTCAATATGTTTTGTTTTTCTATATTGCACTGGATTAGCAGTAATGAACATAACAGCTGAATTATCAATGTGAATTGGTGTTTGAAGGAAATTGTAACCATAATCAAGTAATTGATTTTGCAATCAAAGAACTTGAGAGCAAACAGCTGAAGCAACTATGTAATCAGCCTCAGCTATGGATACAGATACATTTGTTTGCTTTTTGCACTATCAAGAAACAAGTCTTGGTCGTATGAATTGACATCCACCAGTTGTGGAATTTCTGTTGTTGTTGCTTCCTCCAAAGTCACTCTCAGAGTATGAGTAGAGGATGAACTCTCCATCTTTGGGATACCAAAGTCCAAGAGCTGGCTTCCCTTTGAGATATCTGAAAATCCTCTAAAAAACATTGAGATGTGACTCTTTAGGATCTGATTGGTACCTAGCATAAACACACACAACAAACATTATGTCAGGTCTGCTGGTAGTTAAATACATCAAAGATCCTATCATTGATCTATACAATATTTGATCAATTGATATCCCTGTAGGATAGGTACAATCTTGTCTATTGTGGATGCTGGTGTTTTGCATGAAGAAGTATCAGCAAAATTGTACTTCTTTAATATTTGATGAATATACTTCTCTTGATTAATGAAGATGCCATCTGGTTTCTGATAAACTTGTAAACCAAGGAAGAAGGTTAGTTCTCCCATTGAACTCATCTGAAATTCAAATTTCATTAAACCTTCAATGCTTTCACACAATCTCTTGTTTGTTGAGCCAAAGATAATGACATCTACATAAATTTGGACAACCAAGAGGTCTTGATGTTCTTATTTGAGAAAGAGTGTCTGATCTATTATGCCCATTTTATATCCATGCTTGAGTAAGAATGATGATAATATTTCATACCACTTTCTTGGAGCCTGATGAAGACCATACAAAGCTTTGTCAAGCTTGTATGCCCTGTGTGGGTAATCAGGATCCTTAAAGCCTGGAGGTTGAGCAACATAGACCTCTTCATCAATTTTTCCCATATAAGAAAGCACATTTTACATCCATTTGGTAAACTGTAAACTTCTTATGTAAAGCATAGGCTAGGAATACTCTTTTGGCTTCAATCCTTGCAACTGGTGCAAAAACTTCATCATAATCTATTCCTTCTTCTTGGGTATAGCCTTGTACGATCAGCCTTGTATTGTTTCTCATAATAATAACTCTGTCATCTAGTTTATTCTTGAAAAGCCACCTTGTGCCAATTGTATATTAACCTTCAGGAAGATCAACTAGATTCCTGACTTTTTGCTTTCTGAATTTTTGAAGCTCTTCTTGCATAGCTTCATTCCAGCTGTTATCTTTTAATGCATCAGTTATGTTGGGAGGAACCACTTGTGAAAGAAAACAAGTGAAGAGACAATTGTTGCTAGCTCCCCATTGGCTTCTTGTGGTTCTTTCATTAAGATCACCAATAATATTGTCTATTGGATAACTTTTATGAATTCTTTTTGTTGGAATAGATGCAACTGGAATGGATGATTCCAAGTTAGTCATATTCATTGATGGACATAGATCCTGCTGAGATGGAGAATCAACAAAGTAGTCAAGATCTTTATTATTTTGATCCTCTGAAGCTGAATGATATCCCTCCTCATGCGTTTGTGTATCAGCAGCATTCTGAACAACTTCCGCAGGAACATCTACGGATGTGTTTTGAGTTTCCGCATGAACATCTACGGATGTGTTTGGAGCTTTCGGAGGAGTTACAGGAATATGTACGGATGTTGTTTGTTGATCTGCTGATATAGTTTCCTTAGAAATATTGTAGCATCTCCAAAGAATGAGATATCTACTGGTGTAGATGGAACATCTGCTGATGCAATGGTCATTTCTCCGGATGTAGGAAAAACATCTGCGGATGCATAGTTATCTGATGTTGATACTGAGTTTTCATCTGAGGATGTTGATCTATTAGTTTGATCATATTCTGTATTTCATGGATGATATGAAGTGACAGGACCAGAAACACTAGAAGAGTGTGGTGATGGTCTTGGAGGATCAGCAGATAATGACATTTCATTCATATTTGGAGGAACATATAGATAGCATGTATCTGCAAACCTGCTGTATTCAAATAACCAGAGTTAAATGAGTTTTTTAATGCATTTATATCAAACAACCATGATGATCCTTTAACAAATTTTGAAAATAAGGATTCATCAAATAATACATTAGGTGTTTCTTCCACAATGTTTTTTTGTGGAATGTAAACTCTATATGATTTAGATGTTGAGGAGTACTGATGCAGTCGGAAATAGAGAGATAGATAATTGAACATGTTGATTCAACGAGAATACCCGGAACAATCCTTCTAACTATCGTTGATTCACAAAGAATACCAATAATCAAGGTTTACACTAACACACACAGTGATAGAGAGAAAAATAGATTTTTCATAAACTTCAATACCAATTCACCCTTCTCTTACAAACATATACCAAAGTCGAATGGGCCACAAAACATAAACGGGCCGAAAACTGGGCCAAATGTAAAGTCCAATAGAATGTAAAAATAAGACAAAAATGTAAATAACTCAAAAAATAAGCCGTTTTTGGGCCGAAACAATGACCCAAACCGCCTACGGCGACTTCTAGCCCAATTTATGGCCGTTTCAGTGAAGCCTCTTTTGATAAGCGATCTTGCGCCTCCAAAAAGGATAAAGCTTGCTCATCCACACTTGAGCCCACATCAAGTACCAACAAAGAAACCATCACAGGCTTTTTCAAAAAACTTTACCAATTGTTCTTTTATGTTTAAAATATACACATGACACCCAAAAACCCTAAGATATCCTATAAAAGGTTTTCTTTTAAATAAGAGCTCTTATGGTGTTTTGTTATGTTCTTTGACAATTAAAGTCCTGTTTTGAACATTGCATGTTGTGTTCAGTGCTTCAGCTCAAAAGATGATTGGCAATTGTGAATCATCTAGCATTGTTATTGATGCTTCAATGAGAGTTCTGTTTCTTCTTTCAGCAACTCCATTTTGTTATGGTATCCTTGGAGCACTAAATTGCCTTGCTATGCCTTTATTCCTGCAAAATAAATCTAAAACATTATTAACAAATTCAGATCCATTATCACTCCTGAAAATTTTAACTTTTAGATCAAGTTGATTTTCAATCTTTATGACAAACTCCATTAATGTTTCTGATGTTTCACTCTTTTGTTTTAAGAAAAAGACCGAAGTGAATCTAGTGAAATCATGAACAATCACCAGACAGTATTACCTTTTGCCAATGCTCATCACATTGGTTGGACCAAATAGATCCATGTGAAGCATTTTGAGTAGTGTTGAGTTTGTGTTGATTGTTTTGGATTTATGTGACATTCTATGTTGTTTTTCTTTATAACATGATGAACAATAAAATTCTCTCTTTGGTAGTCCAATGACTAGGTCATTTTCACCAATTTGTTCATTTCTTCATGTTGGAATGAACAAGCCTTCTATGTCACAACTAAGATTCATCTTCTGATGACTTAGACAACATGCATGTTTCATTGCTTGTGAGTGTAGTATTGTTCAAATCCAAAACATATGTGTTTTCTTTTCTTGATGCTTTAAGGAGGATCCAATCTTCTCGAATGGGAAAACCTGGCTTAAAAATGTAACACTTAATGTTATCAAATAAAGTGGTATAATTTTGATCATAAATTTGAGACACACTCAGTAACTTGTATTGTAAGTTTTCATAATAATTTATTTTCTCAAACTTGAGCACACCATTAGTTACCATTCCTTCACCAACAATTTCAACTCCCTTCTTATTCCCACCAAATGCCACATTGGAGGCATTTTTATGTTTAAAATCATGGAGTAGAGAATAGTTTACTGTCATATGACTAGAACAACCACTGTCAACATACCATTTATTGTCAGTCCTTCATGTTTGTTCCTGCATACATAAAGAAATCAATTAGAATGGGGAACCCAAGCCTTAATGATCTTAGGTTTACCACTAGTGTCTAAAATTTTTACTCACTCATGAATGAGTCTTAATGTTGTAGTGTTGATTTTGGACTCAGTTGATTCATTATATTTTGTTTGTGATGAGGATGATTCTGTTGAAGATTAGCTTGTGGAAATTTGCTCTTGTTTCTTAAGCCCTTCTTTTTTCACCTTTTCTTTGTTTAACTCCTGCTTTGATTTTGATGATGATCCTTGATTGAAGAAAGTTTTACCATCCTTTGATTCTGATTGTGGTATTTGAGTACCCTTTTCGAAATGATCAAAAAAAGTGTCATCAACATTTGTTGTCTTCTATGTCAAATCCACCTTCTTGTGAGGTGTTTTGAGTTGAGGATGTGGTTTTTCCTTCTTCTTCAAAGTCTTACCATCAGCAGATGGTTTCTTCTTTACTTTTGGCAACTTTTGTTTTTGCTACTGCTTCTTTGGCTTTGAATCTTTTGGATTATCACTTGATTGAGAGTCTGATTCAGCCTTCTCAGGTTGTTGCTTCTTCGTGTTCTTTGTTTTATTCTTTTTGTTAAAATAACATTCCTAAGTGGAATGGTTATTTTTGTTACAAATTACACAATGTTTGTTGAAGTAACAATTAGAGGTCATATGATTGTTCATATTGCAAATGGAGCAGTAGCTACTAAAGTAACAATCTTCAGTATTGTGATTATTCATGTCACACCATTTGCAATAATTCTTCTCTTCCTCACTTTCCTGAACAATCACCTTCTTTTTCTTTTTCTATTCTACCATTTCCTTCTCAAACTTGGCAGCTGATGAATCCTTGTTGTTCCCTAACATGATATCAAAGGGTTCTTGTTGAGCAGCAGATGACTTCTATTGCTTAGGATTCACAGTCTTTTGTTGCTTTGTTTTCTTGATGGTGGTTGCAACCTTTTGCTTCCGCAGATCTTTTACGGATTCAGTAGATTTGTGCTTTCGCATATCTGATACTGATGAAGATGATTTCTTCTTCTGGAGAAGTTCTGCTGATTGTGTTTGCTTTGCTTTTTCTGCAGAAGATATTTTAACTTCTTCCGTAGATGTGCACTTCACACCATCTTCTGGTGTTAAAGGTTTTTTTTGTTTGTTAAGCTCATGAAGTCTTTCATTTAACTGAGCTATCCTCTTACAGATTGTTTTCAATATATTTCTTTACCTATGAGGATAAGGCAGCATGGTTTCTTCAAGAACTTTGGGAATGATGCGTTCAAATGAAACATTCTTACCAATACCCAAACCATCCACATTTTTTTCAACATGTTCATCAGAATTATCCAAGTCATCACATTCATCATAGTCAAATTCTGAGTCATTTTGTTTAAATTATTCTGATTCAAAAGACTCAATTTCACTCACCTTAGAATCATTACCATTTACCAATTAATTAACTTTTGTTTCAAAGTTGGTGCTTGTCACAAAATGGTTTGATAAGCTGTTTGTCATTGACTCAGGTAGCTTGGTTTCTTCAAGAACTTTGGGAATGATGCGTTCAAATGAAACATTCTTACCAATACCCAAACCATCCATATTTTTTTCAACATGTTCATCAGAATTATCCAAGTCATCACATTCATCATAGTCAAATTCTGAGTCATTTTGTTTAAATTATTCTGATTCAAAAGACTCAGTTTCACTCACCTTAGAATCATTACCATTTACCAATTAATTAACTTTTGTTTCAAAGTTGGTGCTTGTCACAAAATGGTTTGATAAGCTGTTTGTCATTGACTCAGGTAAATATATGTAATTATCATTCAAAGGGGGTGTAACAGCATTGAATCCCAACCCATACCTGTTCTTTGATTCAACATGTGAATTTAACAATTTCTCATATTGCTAAGATGACAATTGAAACTTCTGAAGTTTCATTTCAGTTGATGCATGATCAGACATGGATTTTGTTAAGAAAATGGTTAGATGCTTAACTTGGGCTTTTAAGTTGTAATTTTCAGAAACAAGTTTATCTAAATAGTTTTGCAAAGAATTGATTTTGATTTGATATAGCTCTCTTACATGAGATTCATTTGGAACCATTATTTCTTTTACTGTGTTAGCCAGTTGTTGAGCATGGACTCTATATCTTACAACTTTCTCAACACACATTGATGAACACAATCTATCCCTTACCTCTCTAGCCATTAGAGCTTGATTTTCTTCCAACACCTCCTTCTCATACATGCTACAGTCACATGTTCCATCTTGCAAAATGATCAGTCCAGTTTCGTTTGAGTTGCTTAGCCCTGCTGATGAACTTGTGGCTGGTGGGGATGAGTTGGTTAGCTGAGGCTGTTTGGAGGATCTTTGAGTTGTTAATGGTTGATGAGATTGATATTTATGAGACTGATGTTGCTGATTTTGCCTCATGTCAGAAGTTGATTGTTGATTGCACTCCTTCAAGAAATGACCATATAGATTGCATTTGAAACATCTCACCTTTGACTTATCAACCCCTATCTTGGTTGTTCTACCTATTGTAGCCAAAATTTTGTTTCTCCTCAAATACTGCTTGGCTCGGTATGCAATCATTGCCATTTGCCACTGGATATCCATTTCTTCTACTTCATGTGGATGAAGTTCTTCTAAATCTTATTGATAGATATTAGCAGGTGTTAGAGTGCTGCCCAAATAAGCTTGGAAGCTCGAGCTGAAAGCTGCAAATGCTGCTTTTTGTTCTTCAGAGTCCAAAATCACAGTGATGTGCTCTGCTTGATTGTTGTTGTTGGAGGAAGTCTTTGCTGATGATGCACATGAATCTTTTCTTTCATCATATCTTCCTTTCTCCTTTACTAACTTACTTTGAGAAGATGATCTTGAAGGCTTTGAAGCATAGAAACTAACTTCTTCCTCATCTTCACTCAAAGTACAAGAGCTGTCATCATCATGGTTAGAAATAAAAGCATTTCTAGCACTTTTAGTTTATTAAAATTGATAAGGAGCAACATGTGATTTCACACTTGTTTCTTGATTTTTCATCCATTTCAAGAGCTTCTACTTTAGCTACCAATGTACCTAAACCAATGGTTTTAAGATCAAGGGTATTCTTGAACATGGACACAGACTGCTTCCAACTTTCAGGCAAAGTATGGAGCATTTTTTTGTTTAACTCCTCATTGGTATACTTTAATTCCAAGATGTTCATTTCAGTTACCAATTGCATAAACTTGTGGAGTTTTTGAGGAACTGATTCACCCTCAATATGATAGAATGTTTCAAATTAGGAGCGAAGAGTATCCTTCCTTATGCTCCTGATTTCATCATTCCCTTCACAGAGAATGTGAAGAATCTTCCATAAGGAATTTTTTGTTTTATAGTTCTCACACCTGATTAGTATATCTTTAAGTAAAGTCATATTGAGTAAGCTGTATGCTTTAATATCAAAATTAACCTTTTTAACATCCTCAGGTGATAGATTTTTTGTATTTATGGGTTGATTATTGTCTTTATAATCCGGTCCAAAAGCTGGTGGAATATAAGGACCTTCAGTTATCAATACCCATAAATCCGAATCAGTGTAGTTCACATGATTCCTGAATTTCATTTTCCAGGATTTACAATCCGCTTTGGTTTCCAACTTTGGGGTTGGTATAATGATCCACCAAAAGAATTACTCATTTTAGTTAATATATTAATTTTCTACTAAAATAGAATTCCTTTTGCAAATGAACTAAATAATGACAAACACTTGATTATCGAATAATTAAGTTGTTGCAGTCACAAATCAGTCAATCCTCTTAATGAATGTTAAAACTAATATCAAATCGAGAATGTTTGTTGATATGTTTTTGTTCAATTTAATTGAATAATTGTTGATTATCAATCATAACATAGATCTACGTATCAATTGATGAGAATGTAGATTAATATTAACCGAGAAATGTAACAGTACTCGTTGAACGATAATTCACGGTTTGATTGTTTTTTAAATTGATTTACACCAAATCGTTAAGTACGATGCCTTTGTAAGCTATCGATTAGCCTAAATCAACTTATATGTTGATTAGTTCATTCTATAACATCTTTCAATCTGAGTTGTGAACTCTTAAGTCGCTATGAACACTTAAAAGCAATTTTACTCAAATTCAATAGATCTGATCACCAGTCTGATAGATCTAATGATCAAACAATCAATCAAACAAATCTAACACTGATAGATCAATCGATCTAAATCAAATGAGCACTTGGCTCTAATACCACCTGTGAATCTAAGGATCGCAATCAAGAATTATCAGGTTAGATTGAATTCGAGATCGCGGAATTATCACTATACGTTGTTTAATTGATTGAATACGAAATAACAATTGCAATATGAAGTAATAATGAAGAACATAACAGTTAAATGCAATAAATGAACAAATACGATTTGATTTAAAAGTATTTAATTAAAACAGATTAATGATTACAAAAGAACAAATAATAATTGCTGATGATGATGGTTGCTATGATTCTATTGATGATTTTGGTGTAAATGATGTTGCGGCTGCTAGGGTTTGATCGTAAGTTTACAATCACTAGCAACTAGGGTTTTTTTTATTGATTGATGTATGGATCGACGTATTGTTAGGTATTCAGATATATCTAAAAGTGTGAGCCTATGCCTTGTATTTATAGGCTCAGGAAATTATTGTTTGGGTAACAGTGAATTTCTTGAAAACAGTAACTTTTTTTTATCATGGTAAGAAAGTTACTCAGAGAATGTTATGATGTGACACATTCTCTGACTGAGTTAAAGTCGTCCGTAGGAGTTGACTTTATGACATCACTCAGAGTTTGACTTGTTGACTTGATGTACTTAGTGAAGTACATGTAAGTGTTGGTCTTCCATAGATCATTGGTCTTCCGTAGGAGTTATGCCTTTCGTAGGAATCTTTAGTTGGTAGACTTCATCCGCAGCGAGTTGTTCATCCAGCAGATTATCTACGAAAGAACAAAATGTTCATCCGTAGATGTTTCATACACTTAGTCAATTTACAAAATTGACTAAGTATGATGTTAAACCTGCAATCACATGTAAATCAATACAGTTATGGGTTAACTTATATATACAAATCATACATTAAGATAATGATGTGCAAAAGTTTATTATAAAAATTAAGTAAAGTTCTAAGCCTATACAATGTATCTAGACCTATCAAGACTAGATCCAACAATTATTACATAGTTTATGTATTTTACATTGAGGTATACAAACACAAACAATCACATACAAGGATCTCTTAAAAACCATACATATATAAGGATTTCTTAAAAAGCATGTTAATAATTATATACTATGGAATCCATGGTTTAGGTATACGAATTACATATGTAGAACTATGTGTCACGTATAAATAAACTCATACAAGTTACATATACGCAACTCGTTTCGTCATTTTTCATTCTTGGGGTTTAAACTTAAAAAAGTATAATTACCTAAAATAATTAGGTTAAATATTACTTGAATACACTTTAACCCAATGAACAAATATGATAACGAAACGAGTTATACATATATGTAACTTGTGCGTATTACATACACACACCATATTGTTTTCATAGTTTCTGGTTATATATATTTTTGTAATCTAAACTCCATAACTGGTAATTTGAAATTTCATAAATTGTAATCGCATTCCAGGAAATAAATGTAATATGTATATTTATGGGCTTTTCTACAACATAATACAAGAAAAATTAAATTAAATTTTAATATACGATTACAGACAAAATAGTCATCATTAACTATATAATATGTCGGTCAGTAACGTTAAGTTTGGTGATTCGTCTCAAATTACCAACAACTTTTGGTCGGAAAACGTGTTACCCACCACTAGTTCCAGACATACTTTCACTAACAGGTTCTCGTCGGTATGGAATTTCATTGAAGGATTTCTAAAGAAACAAACCATTAGTGATAGTTTAGTTTTCTAGATTCGAAACTTTGTCTAATATAATTTTCAGTGTCCACTATCCCTTGACGAAATTATTCTTTCCAAAAACGGTCATCCCCTTTTTTACGATTCATTTATATACGTGTATGTTTTCTTTTTGTGCATTGAGAACTTTCCACAGTGTTGCCAACCTCTAGCATTTGTGCATATAGATTTTTGTACCTCATCATCCTTGAATTCGTTTAGACATGATTTTGGCTAAACCAAGATATGAGGTTGTGAAGTACGCAGACCTTTTAGGCGGTTTTTAACATGGTATTGGTTTAGGCTTAAACATAATTTTTGTACCTCATTATCCCAACTCATTTTTTGTGTGAGAATTAACAATGTAAACATGAGGAAATGATTAGTTATTTGTTAGAGAAGGTCTCAACTCTCATGTCACTATGCTACATATAGTGTATGAAATGCCTAATGATTTTTGTTTTAGGCGGAATTTAACATGGTATTGGTTAAACTAATGAAATTAATGATCTTATCGATTTGTTTTTTTTATTTCTCTTTTTACCTTTTAAACTTGCGGTGTTTTCTCTACAAACTTATTGAAATAAATTAATAAGAGAAAATTAGAAAAATGAAAATGAGAAATAACTCAAATAAGTGAACATAAACAAAAAAATGAAAAATAAGTGGTCAAATTTTCTTTTTTGAAGGTCTTGAAATTTAAGATCTCGTCTGAAAAAAAATAGTTTGAAATTTAATCTTATTTTCTAATAAAAAAGTATCTTGAGATGACACGTGTTATAACCACAATCATTTTCATCAAATTTTTCCTGCTTCTTTCTTATATTAAATAATTACTTAATTACTAAAAATATTATTTAGCACTTTTTTAGATTTAAGAAGTTAAGAAAAGATATCTATTTATTAATGTTATTTCTAAATAAATATTTTTTTTTCTAAAGCATAAAACTTTTTTTAAAAATACGAATATTTTAAAATTGTATCTTTAAAAAGTCATTTTTTAAACCAAAAATAATTAAATATTTGAGTTATAATAAGAAAATTTTTTAAAATGACATTTTTCTACGGTTTGTTTTAAAACAAAATGTTTATTTTTTTGAAAAAAATCAATTTTTTAAAAAAATTGCTATCATTGTTTTATTATTTATAGTCATTTGTCATAAATAACTTCAGCCATATCATATCATTTTAAAATTAATAGATTTTATTATATTAACATTTTATTTCTTCAACCCGTGTACTAAAGCTAGTACTTTATAAATTGTAAATTTAAAATTTGCAGAATTTTAGTTTAAATCATAGGTTAATAAATTTTATCTTTATAATTAATTATTTTCTAAAATTAATAACTAAAAAAAATTTATTTGTTATAACAATCCATACACAAACCAAACACACAAATATGTATATGCATAATTCTTTTTTTAATTAACCTAACCCAACCACCCCACCCTCGTTGCACACTGTTATTCGAGCGTGGCACATGATCGTTTTTCGTTGCCAAAAACGCCCATGGGGGCTGGTCTAAACTTTTAACTTTATATCATTCAAATGTGGGGAACATATGAGATTCGAGAACAACGTTTTAGATAGTTTTCACAAATCAATGAAAAGATAAAAGAAAAAGGCTTGATTGAACGATGCTAAGTCTCTTCTTGATGGAAATTTGCATCAGCAGAAATGACCTTTGAATTCAATCGTTCAGACTTCAAATCATCAATAGAACCCACACTCCTAATTTTACCTAGAACACCGCGGATAGTACGCAAACCAAAATGGCAATGTTATATTTTTTCCAACACCTTTCTAAAAGCATCTTCTACAAAAGCCAGGTTTCATTTGAAATTTTACAAATATGTTTATTTTTTTAAAGGGGTTATCATCTAATTTATAATTGTATCTAAACACGTTCATTTTGAATTATAATTTTTTATAGAATAGAATTATGAATAAAAATCAAGAAATTATCTAACAAATCATGGATCAAACATCGTGAACATAATTATGGTATATATTCCAAGTATATTTGATTGTTTATAGGCTACTAGCTCCTTCTATTTAAAAATTTATAAAAGATGTTTCAATAAAATTAGGTTTGTATTCATAACTAGGTTATTGACATGTATACTACATGGGTTGAATAAGAGATTAGGGATACATATAATTAATTATTTAATTTGTTTCAATTTAGAAAATCTTTTATCATATTAAATAGTATGATATGTAAACTTTAAAAATTAAGTTGTGATTATTAAAAAATCAAAATTTTGATATTAGTATATTATTATCATATTAAATAAAAATTTATTATTTTAAAAAATACTAACAAATTTGTGAAGTTTGGCTTGATAGATATTTCATTTATATTCTTTAAAATGAATTAAAAAATTAAAATTAAGTTTGTAAAGTTTGATATAATTGATTTTATTTAAAATAATACGTTTTTTTTGTGGTGATCATAACAAATTGACAAATCGTAGGTGTACATTCTAGTAAGAGGTCATATAACACTCAAGTTAGTATTTTATTAATATGTATAGATTAGGTGATAGTTTTTTGTTTTTTTATAACTGAATTTGGTTTGATCTTTTGAATAATCTTATGTATATAATCTTTTTTTATTTAGATAAAATTTTATCTATCTTATTTCATCAACTAACGTGACCAAACGTCTTATTATCCTTTCAAATTGGAAATGTTCTTTGTAGGGTGTTTATCATTCCATTTATGCGATTTTGAAAATTTTTAAGCCTTTTTGATAATCAAACTGGACCTAATTGGAAGTGAGACTAACCAATATGAATTCAACCGATTAAGCCAATTTATTTGGTTTATTTGGTTTAATTATCTAATTTAGTTGATTATTTTTAGGTTTTATTCAACTAAATTTGGTTTGGTTATCTGAATAAGCCAACATGCTTGAAATCGAAAACTAGATTTACAATTCGGAGATGTTACAAACCGAACTGAAAACTAAATACACATATCGGTTTCGTTTTTCAATTTTTTTTAGTTTTTGTTTTTTTTACAACTTCTAATGCATATAGTAAATCAGGTTGTAATCGCTCTCGCTCATTTGATTCCCCGGAACGACTACGTTTGGGCTCGAAACCCTCTTTGAAATCGAAAACTAGTTTTACAATTCGGAGATGTTACAAACCGAACTGAAAACTAAATACACATATCGGTTTCGTTTTTCAATTCTTTTTAGTTTTTTGTTTTTTTTACAACTTCTAATGCATATAGTAAATCAGGTTGTAATCGCTCTTGCTCATTTGATTCCACAGAAGGATTACGTTTGGGCTCGAAACCCTCTTTTATTCCACTGCACCATCATCTCCATCAAAGTATCCTTCAACCGTATATTATGATTCTACTGAAAAAGACGTTACAACCCGCTAATGACGTAACAATCTTTCACTGGTTAACTTTCAGCATACTAATCTGAGCAATTGTTGTTGGCACCAAGGTCCCTTCGACGAATGCCATGTATGGTGAAGCAATATAAGTTTCAACTAACAATACATAACATTAATAATAATTAGAACATAAAATCCATATAAAAACAATTCATAATCACTAGGGTTATAAAAGAGATGATGAACTGAACTAACGATTGAAAATATTATGCGATTAGCACCCAATAATGGTGGATTTGGTGTTTTGGAATTAGGTTAGGTCAATTCATAATCGCTAGAGCCACAGATCAGGTCAATGGTTGGGAGAGTTTGACTAATGAAGAATGTAGGGTTTGTTTGAACAAACCAAAATCAAAAGCAATGCTGTTTGCCAAGTAGAGAAAGAAGGAGCATAAATGTTGGTTATTTTTTAGAGATGTTCAACATAGATTTCCTTCAACAATGATTCACAAGCAATGAATGCCGGTAGTTTTGGTATTTCACTTGATTCTTGGGTTTTGTTTGTGAATCAAGATCAACTAATTTCAATAAAAAATTTTAATCATAAACTGAGTTTCTTAAGATCGAATTTTTAATGGGGTTCTATGTTTCTAGATTAAGTTTTTGGATCAATTTGGAAACTTTTGTTCAATTTTTTTGAATTTAACTATAATACCAATATGCAGAAGCTTCCTCTTAGGTTGAATCTTGGCAAATTTATAGTTTATCTCTTAATGAAACTATGATATCATGTTTGTAATCATCAGGGGCAGCCTTACCCTTCGGGGAATGGGGTCAAACGAACCCATTAATCTTTTCAACTAGTAGTGAGTCGTATAATACTGAAATTTCAGGTGATTCCATAGTTATTCAAGATGTAAAACCATAGTGCAGGACCGGTGAAGGGTGGTCACTTACAACACAGCAAGACAAAGAGGAGATTAACTAAACTTTAATCAAACAGTAAACTGGATTAACCACAAGAATGATACTAAGAACACAAGTAATAAGTAAAAGACAGAACAAGAGAACACAAGAGATTGGGTTTCAAGGATGCAGTATATTGCTTTCTCAAATTCTATGACAAGTGTTACAAAGCATAAAGAAAGATACTAGAACATGGAATACTTATACCACAACCTACAGCCGGTTATGCTTTGAAAGCCAGCTGGATACAATTGACTACACACAAACAAAACCAATTGTAGAGTCAAAAGGCATATCTACCTTTTGACTTGTGACTATGACATGCCATAGCTCACATCCTAATATATTACAAAAAGGATAAAAGTACATAAAGTAGAAAGCATGGACTCAAGACCTCAATGTACAGTTTACCAAAAGCATAGACCTTTCACCAACTCATGTAAGTTGGTTACTTTACAAAGTTGCAGCAGAAAGGTGGTCCAGCTTTATGATAAAGTACATCAGATAAAGGCATATCCCTAAAAGTCTTCGGAAGAAATCTGTCTTCACTATTTGGCTTCGGAAGACTTTGTCTCTGAAGCTTTGGAAGACTTCACTTTTGGCTTCGGGAGATATTGGTCTTGGCTTCGGAAGATTTACACTTAGAATATTTCTAGTGCATGGTGTAAAACTTCCGAAGCATCTCTACTTCAGTTCTTTAGTGCATTGCTTGTAGAGAGACTTTGGATGTTTTGGCTGCATCAGACTTATAGGAATCCTTACATATAGTACTATTATGTTAAGAATGTAAACAACAACGTAATCTTGGTTTACTAGTTTTCCCCATTACGTGTACGTCTAGACACTGTTAGGTCCCGAGTTCAATTGTAACAATTTTTGTGATTTTAATATATCAAAGGTACTAAGGTTACTCTCTTACGCCCATATTGCATTTTACAAGTATAGGCACCAACATTAGCTTTTATAGGAATAGGAGGACGACAAGGGCGAGATGCATCTTGGTTCTCCACTTACAACCTCTATTGCAGCTATGGTGGCTAATCCTACTGCTCATAAAATAGTTTGAGCCTTAGTTTGAAAAAACTTTGTTGGTATTATACATACTTTAAAAGCAATGTTGTTGCGAAGGAGTTCTTTTGACTTATACCGTTAAGTATTTACACTTTTGAAGCATACAGTATTATTGCCTAATGCATGACTGTTGGCTTTACTCTCCCTCACAAATATGTCCTTTCTTACTCATTTCTTAGTCCTCAAAGTTGTGTTTTCGAGTCTTTTTTTAAAGAGGAAAAATAAAAGGAAAATAATGGAAAGTGAATAAAATTTTGTGTTTCTAAGTTTTCTAATGAAAAGAAAGCCAAAGAATTTCAGGTGATCCCATAGTTATTCAAGAAGTAAAACCATAGTACTATTATGTTTAGAATGTAAACAATAACGTAATCTTGGTTTACTAGTTTTCCCCATTACGTGCACGTCTAGACACTGTTAGGTCGCGAGTTCAATTGTAACAGTTTTTGTGATTTTAATATATCAAAGGTACTAAGGTTACTCTCGTCCGTCCATATTGCCTTATACAAGTATAGGCACCAACATTAGCTTTTATAGGAATAGGAGGACGACAAGGGCGAGAAGCATTTTGGTTCTCCACTTGCAACCTCTATTGCAGCTATGGTGGCTAATCCTACTGGTCGTAAAATAGTTTGAGCCTTAGTTTGAGAAAACTTTGTTGGTATTATACATAATTTACAATCAATGTTGTTGCGAAGGAGTTCTTTTGACTTATACCGTTACGTATTTACACTTTTGAAGCATACAATATTATTGCCTAATGCATGACTGTGGGCTTTACTCTCCCTCACAAATATGTCCTTTCTTACTCATTTCTTAGTCCTCAAAGCTGTGTTTCCGAGTCTTTTTTAAAGAGGAAAATAAAAGGAAATTAATGGAAAGTGAATAAAATTTTTTGTTTCTAAGTTTTCTAATAGAAAGAAAGCCAAAGAATTGAAACTAAAAAAATTATGATTCCGATTATAAAAAGAATGAAAGTGGAAATAAAAGAAAAGATTTTTTTAATAATATTTTATCCAATTAAACTTTGTTTAAAAATAAAAGGAATTGAAAAGAAAAGAAACAAAACACATGAAATATTTATTTATATATTTTTTTGAACTCCAAAACACAAAATTATATTATAATTATACTTTTTTGTTTCTTTATTTTATCTCCTCAATTCACTTTTTCTTTATTTCTATTCTCTGTTTAAATTCCTTTAAGTTTTGATATTTTCTTTTTTCTTCTTTCGTTTATTAAACACGAGAACACAATAGAAAGAAACGAGAGAGTAAAACTATTTTATATTTGTCAGAGCTCTAATTTTATTAGCACAAGGCAAACGTTATTTTGGTTAGATGTTGTTTTATCTTTGGAATGCCTTTACGTTTTCGAGGAACCAACGAGGGTGTGATTAGGGGTGTTCAATATTCGAATCAGATTCGAAAAACTCGAAATTCGATTCGAAAATCACTTATTCGAATTTTCAAATTCGAATTCGATTTGAGGTCTAGTTATCAAATTCGAATAGAATTGCAAATTTTTTATTTTCGAGATTATAATTTTTTCTATTAAATACGAATCGAATTAGTTCAAATTCGATTCGAATTCGAACTTTTTTCCGAATACGAATCGAATTCGAATCATGTTTGAAAGCTTCGAATTAGATTTGTTTTATTCAAATTCGAATCGAATTTGAATCCAGTTTGAAATTTTTAAAATTCGATTTATTCGATTCAATTAACTCGAATTCGACTCGATTCGATTTGATAAACACCCCTAGCTGTGATGGATGAACATGATCTGTGATTCAAATCTGAAGTGATGATTCCTTGGTGAAATGCTTTCTTTTGAATCTATTATTAATTAAATTTATATGTTAATATATATATATATATATATATATATATATATATATATATATATATTAATGTACTATGTCGGTTTGAACAGTGTTTATTTATTTTTTTATTATCAGCTTTTTTTAATCTTAAATAAGAATACTTGAAATTTAAACCAAATTAGTATTAAGATCATGGCGTTGCGGCGGGGGCGTAAAACCATACTAAGTATCACCAATGTCACACCACCGTCAGCGACCATCAACGCCGGAAAAATAAAGCCAAACGTAAAGTAGACATAAAAATGTTAAAACACACGTGTGAAACCTAAAACATTAAAAACAATAACGAAGTCAATCTATGATTCACACGTTACAACGAGGATGTTAAATGAGAAAAAATAAGCGTAACAATACTGAATCACACGTGTACGTTACAGCGTATTAACTCTCAAAATTTAAACTGTATATCAAAATATTTGTAAAAAATAAAATGTATTGAGAATTAAAGTTAATAGTGAAAAATTGTAGGGGATAAATTGTGAAATATGTAAAAGTATTGGGTTGGAAAAGAAAAACTAAAAGGAAAAGAAAGATATGTACAACCTTTTATGCATATTATACAACATTTAATGCATCCACAAGTTAGTAATTAGTAATATTTAAATGAAGTCTTAGACGAGTTGGTAGGAACTTTAGTTTAGAAACATACGTCGACCGTTCGAAACCCAAGTCCAACTCTTTTTTGTTCTTTTTTCCTTTCTAGCTTTTTAGTTAAATTAATAATATAATAATATAACATGATAATATTATTTATATATGTTAATTTGAAAACTAGATGAACAATTGTTATTTTCTTTTAATTGTTTATTGTTTGGAAAACACGTCGAGTCAAATATAATACATTGTTGACGCTATTAATACGTTTCGACATAAGTTTAGTTCGGAAACGAGTTGAGTCAAATATAATATGTTTCATTCGACGATATAAAATACGTTTCAACATAACAAATAAACGAGTCGGGCATTTTTGTAATATATATTTTATCAAATCGCATACGACGTCAACACGTGCTTTTTGTGTACGTTTTGATTTACGTTTTAACATAAATTTGTTTGGAAAAAAGGGGGGTCAAATATAGTACGTTTTCATTTAATTGTATAAATTTGAGTTACTCTACGTTTCGACATAAATTTAGTTGGGAAACAAGTCGGCCGATCGTAATCTATACTTTATCACACACCAAACGCCGTCGCAACGCACGGCGGGTTAAAAACTAGTTGAGTTTATATTTAATTAATTCAAATAATAAAAAAATGGTTTAGGGATGAGAAATATGAACTCTCCCATCTTAAGGCAGAAAATGATTATGCAGTCTGATGTGATGCCCACATGAAAAACATGTAATATTAAGGTTCTAGGATAGAGATTATAGACTCCCACCTTCCTTAACATCGAAACAATTACTTTTTTGATATGTATCTACATATTTAATAATAAATGAAGATATTACAACAACATCAAATTTGTTGATTTTATAAAAGTAAGAATAATAAGGTATCAGTACTTAACTTAAGATATTTGACACAAAACTCGAAAACAGGGAATAAAACTAATATTTTAGAACAAATGTGGAAGGTGTTTATGATGAATAACAGACTTGCAAGGAGTTATTAATTAAATATACATGATGGTAGCGACCGCTTCTAGCTTGTGTGCCTAGCTGACAAAGAACAAGAGTGTCAAACACTTGAAATGCAAGAAGTGTGTGACACCTTGATCTTCCCTAGACCAGCATGTCATCGCATATTATGGCTCGTAAAATTGGATGATCTTACAGTATGTTTGCTCTTATATTCTTAAATCTATGACGAATCTTCAAGTTGCGGTAAGAATACATTCTGCATTTACAAGCGTATAAAGGATATGAGGTTCAATATGGTCATGGTGATTCCAATCAAACCAATATACGGATTATTTTTTCTAGATTGTTAAAGAATTTGTCTTCTTCAATTGGTGCGGCAGTCGTTGAAAAAACATTTTTGGCCATAATTGAACTTTTACGGGTGTATTGTGGACTTTGAATGTATACATAAAAAGAACAATGAGAAAATTATTGGTAGCTTAGGTCACAAAGTAGAAGTTGCTAGAAGGGTCGCCATATGGCCCATATTTGGGCATGGTGACGATGGTTATTTTTTGATGGTCAACACGAGAATCTTGATCGAAAGTTTGATCCCCTGGGCCAAAATCTGGTCCAATGGTCATGACACGCACCAACTTTTGTTGTCTTATCAAAATTTTCCTCTTTTATTTTATCTTTCCTTTTTCATTGTATTATTATATATTAGTTTTTGATATTTATAAAACTTATTCATTTTATGAAGACAAAATATATTAATATAATATTCTCTTTCATAGGAACGTGTATCCTTTAAAAATATACATTTTATAGTAAACGCTTTTAATTTGTTTTACATGTAATCATTATGTAGTTCACTTGTTTACATAGATGTTAAAACTTAACGTTTGATTGTCTTATCGATCAAAATTACAATACGATTGTTTTTCATATTTAATCATCAATGTCTAGCGCCTGTTGTGTAGGTAATTACATCATAGACTTAGAAATGAATAGCCAAATACAATTATATATTGTAATGACTATCATATTGATGTAAAAAAACTCAAGACAAAAAACAAACGGAATAAGATAAATAGCGTTAACAAAACATAACAAACTTACCGAACACGTCAAATAAACATAAATGTGAACATTTTTTCATAAGAGAAAAAATGATAGTGTATAAAAAATAACCATTCACGTGCAATTAAGAGGAAAAAACTATATAATCTTTACACACACATCACATTTTATATTCATGCACATTTATTTTCATAACACCAGCCATCTGAAGCCGATTAATACATTTGCCGTTCAAAAAAAGAACTGTTCTATTTTTTCGATTTGTACATATCCTTTGCGAAGCAAAAAAAAACCTTACTAAAAATAGAAAAGAATCGCTAGAAATTAAACCCGCAGTGAGCACACTCGAACCCACACCCCCTAGTAGGAATGGCAACACCCTAAGGGCTACTTCATACGCCTTCTTTGTTAAATACTTGCTACACAAATGACTATATTGTCTCACTCTAAGCAAAAATGCTTAAAGTTCATCCAGTGGGTTTTCTCAGTAATGAATTTTCTTCGGAGAGGGTTGGATGTGCGGTCCCAGCTCGAAAACAAATATGTGAGCCCGATTAAGATAACACCTATCATTCGAAACATGGTCGTACATTTTTGTTTAAAAAAATTCTAGTTTATTTTAAATAAAAAAAAAAAAAAGATGTTTGAAACATATAGATTAAACATATAGAGTTGAGTAAGGGAGTTTTTCCAGTAATGGATTTTCCTACAAAGGGGATTGGGGTTGCGATTCAGGCTGAGAAACATATAGATTAAACTGATTAGTATGGTCATAAATTTAATGTTCAAATAAAATTGTGATGTATTAAAATAAAAATATAAATGTTTAAAACATGACAATCCATGTTTGGCACTCAACAAATCCCAACCAACCCACATCATTTACTGTTAAGTTTGTAATTTAATGATAGAATTAACATCCAATTAATTATGTTTACTGAAGGGTCTTGCTGGGGACACTACAAATGTTTTTAGGAGAAACTGGACCTAACCATCACGTTTTGGCTAAAACGTGACGGTTTGAAAATCTAGAGCTGACATCTAGGTCAAAGTGTCACGTATGGTCTCACTCCTAATAAAAGTATACTGATAAGGATGCACGAGTCTGAAACAAAAGGTCACGGTTTGCCCTAACCATGACGGTTATGTATGATGTAACTACCACTTTGAACCGTTACGATTAGGCCAAACCGTGATGATTTCTCGTCCATTTCATGGTAACACATCAAAAGTAAAACTATACTATAAAGAAATTTTTTTTAAAATTTTTTTTCTCTCTTTTAATTGTATTGGATAAAAAAACTTTTCTATTTAAAAATGTTTATCAACAAAACAAAAGTATAAAACTTTTTTACTAATTAATTTATCACTGAAAAATTATGATGTCTTCTTTTTATTCTCAAAATTTGACGTTAGTCTTTAAATTTGTAGTATATTTTTAAAAGTTAATTTAGAAACTATTTTGACAAAAAACTCCATACATACGTACCCTCTCTCTTTAACTACTACAAACAAGATAAACATCACATTACCTAGTACTTTTTTTCATGTTTTTTATAAAAATGTTCATTTTTTTATAAAAAAAAGTATAAAATACAATACTCAAAACCATACATAGTTATAACACAAAAGTAAACACTCTACTATAGATATTAATATTATAAAAAAAGTATAGAATACTAACACAAAACCAAAAATTAACATCTATAGTAATCAATTTTATTCAAAAAGTTGTATGGTTTTGAGTATAGTATTATATACTTTTTTTATAATATTAATATCTATATTATAGTTTTACTTTTGTGTTATAATATGTATGGTTTTGAGTATAGTATTCTATATATTTTTTTATAAGAAATCAACATTTTTATAAAAAACATGAAATGGACGAGAAACCGTTACGGTTTGGCCAAACCGTGACCTTTTGTTTCAAACCAGTGCATCTTTATCAAGTACTTTTGTCAGGAGTCAGGCCATACGTGACAGTTTGACCTAGCCATCACTCTAGGTTTTCAAACCGTCATGTTTTGGCCAAAACGTGGCGGTTAGGTCCGGTTTCTCCCAAATTTCTTACGATGCACCTAAAATTTTCCTTACCAAAATATGATAGTATATTTTTATAATTAAAACATTACAACTTTTAAGTGGTTTTATCTTACTTTTTATCAGATTTAGATGTATTTCAGGTCATTCTCTCAAACTTGCATATTGTAGGTTTACTAAAGTTCGTGGTCTACCACATTAGTTATTACTATGCACTTCATCCATTCACAATTTCTCAATTACATGTCTTGTATGAATAACAGTATTTTGGTTCTACAAATTATGATATGGTTGTCGCAGATTAATTTTCTTAACAAAAAGATGTATTATTACTACTACTACTAATATGATTATCGATATTAATTTTTAATCTAGATAGTGGTTATTTGTTTCTTTATAAAATTGTATGCATGACCAAATTAATTAAGTAGTAAGTGGCGGCTTTTAGTCTTTAAGAAAGTTCCATATGGTAAATAATGTACCCTTCAACTAAAATAGGTTCTAGTCCGATAGTGTACCGAACCAGGGTGATTTTATACAGAGGCGACTCAAAATTTATAAAGTTGTTTCGAGGCCGTAAGCAAACCAAAAAGTAATGGGCCATCTCAAAAGTTTATATTATAAATTTTAATCATTTTAGTTGTGATGGGTTCAAACCTTATTTGAGAATCTAGATTAGAGTATGAATAGATTAGAGTTATTAAATAAACAACAATAACAATAAGCTAAAATGTTTCTTATTGGTCGAGTTAACTTTTGTTACGAATAACTTTTTATTAAAGCTCAAATATACGTGTTCAATCTACGTATATAAATTTATTTCAAAAACAATTTAGGGCTCTATATAGATTAAATGCCTAAAGCTAAGTTCCCAAAGTAAAGCTTGATGGTAAAATATGTGTTTCTCAATCAAATGATTGTGGTTTTAAATTTTGCGATGTACGAATTTACTAAATATTCTGATAATAGGAATCGTTGCTGCCTAAAGCTAAGGCTTGTTTTAAACTTGAGTCACCCATGATTTATCCGATAATATCTAGGTGTTCATGTAAAAAAAAGGTGGTAGGCTTTAGGTGTGAGGTGTTATTGTGTGAAAGAAAAATTAATGTGGGTTAAAAGTCCACGTAGGGCGGTGGACGGCGGTGATAGTAGCTTTCTTTTGATCACGCGGCGGAGTTCATCATTCTCATACTCATTCAATGGACACCTTCATTGTCCCCACCGACCACCACTGCACTTCAGCTCCTATACCGGTCCCAACTGCTGTTGACTTCTTCCTTCTTTTTTTATTCATACTAGGACTACATAGTAACTTATTAACAAATATATTGAAGTTAGAATAGAATTTGTAACTTCATAGTAACTTATGGAAATATTGAAGTTAGAATAGAAGTGGTAAGAGCTACGTTTCACCATGCTTCTAAGTGCACTCGTAAATCACGAAGAGGGTGACGTAGTAGTAGGCGTTTCAGTCCTTTGGTAGATTTTTAATCTTGAATCTTACTTTTACTGGTTTTTGCCTTTATGCATGCTTTGTTTTTTAAATAAACTACATTAGATGTAAAGAAAATAAATTATTATTGTATTTTTATGTACGTAAAAGAACCGCCTAGAAACTAATTTGTTATTGACTTGGCAATTAGCATCCACTTTTACTATGTGGATTTTCGTTCAAGTGGTTACACGCTAAACCTAATGCCGTTAATTATGTAAACAATTGTATGAAGTTGCAACACAACGTAAGCAATTGTATGAAGTTGCAACACCTCAGTTTTGAATATCAAAACATATATTAAAAAGGGCATGACGCGACGACATATATTCGAAAATCATGGAAGTTATTTTGTTGCAAAAATGAGTATTAAGAAACATGAAAGTTATTATATAATTGTATAACGAAAGATAAAACCATGATCTATGCTTATTTAACACTTCGAAAGTCTTAATTGTTAAATTTATAATTAATTATATATATCATAATGTTATCATTAATAACTAATGATAAATTTATATTACATTAAAGGACAGTTAAATAATAAACTATGTACAAAAAAAGAAACCTAATGAACCCTTAACAGGCGTGTAGAAGAGCAGGGTGTTGATCCCATTCACTTATGTTCATGAGCTGCTTCAAATGACACATATGTATACACCCCCCCCCCCCCCCCCCCACCATCAGCAGTTCCGTTATGCATGAGATTTATTAGGTTTGGTGGTTGTTGTTAAAACCCATTTTGTGGTTTAGTGTACATAAATTGTCCAAGTCGCTAAAATCCATAAGTGAAGTGCCTTAATCATGTCATGATAAATAAAGTCCTATAATTGATCAAAGCCTCCGTAAGTCCGAAACACCTCCGCAACTCTATGACACCATAACTCAATATACCTCTTTAACTGACACACACACCCCCCCCCCCCCACCCCCCCCCACCCCCCCAACCAACGCAGGAACTATAAGACTACACTTAAGTAATTCAAGGGAAGGGTAGGTGATAGTGTGTAATGCATCATAGTGTAAAAAAATATAAATAGAATAAATTCTTGTTTATGTACTGCAAGGGACGTTCTCGAAAGTTATCACAGTTGGTCAATATAGCATAAAACCCTAAGTATTTTTAATTACTAGAAAGCTTATAAATTATTTACACGTTACCAAAAACTTGTTCCTAAGCAAGAAATTGCCTTAAAACAAGGAACATCATTATTGTCATTTAAAATAAACTCTTGATTTAAAACAAAAGGGCAGTCTTCGGGCAGCAAGTTGTTGCAATCTATGATATCTTTATAACAAATTACATGTCAACTGAAATGCATACAAAAGTCAATATTGCTGAGTGAGTTTAAATTTTATATATATGTGAGAAACTAAGTTTTTACTTTATTTTACGAACACATGTCAACCGTACATACAAGTCCACTTGACTTTTATATCATTCATTACAGTGTTCGATACCTTTTCACGTGTCATGATGCTAGGTAAGCATCTGTTACGTCTTGCTTGTCACATTAGCCAATGTTGTCAGCTTTGTTAACAAGGAATTCATATGTTTGCTTTTACTTTTTGTAGTAAAAACTTCCCAATAGGTCAGACATACTAAGATATATGTCACTCGAGCATGCTTAAGTATAAAATTATACTCTCATCCAAAGCTAGTGCCCCTAGCATATTGGTGATATTTGTGGGAGAACATTCCTAGCTAATGTGGGATTTATATAGGGTTATTTGGCATTGTGTAGGTATATATGTGTTTTACATAGGGGTTGGTATATATATGGCATTGTGTAGGTGTGTGATGATTTATAATATTTTCTAGTTTATATATACTTGGTTTTTTACAAAGATGCACGTGTTAAAATGAAATAATATAAATATTTGTGTTGGTACGCATTCGGGAAACTTGTATATCATTTTGATATAAAAACACACAAGGTGTGGTAGCTCTAATAGGAGTGATTGGGGGAGCTTTAGCAGTAGTGGTAGTGTCCTCTCACTTACACGTCGAAGGCGTAGTACACCAGCTCAAGAACATAGCATATTAGCTAATGATCGTTGGAATGACTTTCAATATCAAGTGTCAATTAATGGTTCTACTAGCTTGGGCCCTCGTGAAACGCCCCAATCCCCAAGGTCTTAATGGTCGAATATAAACGTTATTGCATAGTTCTTCAACTGGAAATTCATTCATACGTAATGGAAGATGTTTAAGCGTAAAATAACTTGCCAATCAAGTCAAGTACGAAATCCTAGAAATATAACATAATGTCAATGAACATGATGCCGGTCTCTAAAAAGGGCAGCCCTTACTTCCGTGCCAAGTCATGCCTTTCAAAGATCGTGTAACAATGCTTTGTTTTAACCTAATATGCATACTAAAAGTTAGTTTTGCCAAGTGAGTTTTAGTTACTAGAATATATTCAATGGGATTTTTCTTCACATGAAACATGTCATTAACATCATAAAAGAACTTTTCCATAATAACATTAGAAATACATACCACTTGGATACACAAAATTCAAGAATAACACACTTTGAACATACATCATAACTCGACCACTTTAGTGTCCAGATCTTTAAACATAACATTGATCTTCAACACCTCATGAATGAGCGTCATAATTCCATGGCATTAGCTGTTGCTAATGTATCCCATAGCTCAGTTCTACACCATTTCATCGACACATGCACTACTATGTAACATTGTGTTAATAGAAGGACATATCAATTCATCCATAAAAGGATCACGCAGATTTCGATTATATATTAACATAATAAAATTTTCAACTTTTCTTTACATTAAACAGCATGCTCTTAAAATTCCTTGCATATAACTTCTTATGCATATTTTCTTTCTAAAACTCCTTTACCAAGTATACACTCTCACGCCTTTAATTTCCAAAACAAGATTTTATCGTTAGGTGTGTGACAAAGCAGTATCTCAACCAACAAATATACTAAACGACATATTTATTATAAAATATGTCATTGAAGTTTATCAGTTAATCCTAAATCACTAACCAAAGGTCAAGTTTCATAGTTAATAATACGGAAGAGAATTTAAATGAAATTCATAAACGACTACTTCGCAATACACATGCCCAAACTCAGTATTAATTGTAAAACCCAAATAATAGTTTTTAAGGGACTCATGATGCATGAACCTCAATGTTTTGCTACTTGTAGTGCAAAACCTTTAAGAACCTAAGAAAAACATGCTAAAGTGTCAACATAAGGTTGATGAGTTCATAGGTTTATAAAACAAGCAAAAGTTTAGAAATAAATTAGAGTAAACAAAGTATATCACAATAGATAGCTAATCTACAAATCATATTACTAAGTGTATGAAGTTCATAACTGAAGCTCGACAAGTAAATTTATGAATGCTTCGGCCATGGTTACCAAACCACGGCAATAGTAATTGGGTCAATTCAACACCCGTTTAACCTCCACTCGTACTAGTATGACTAGCCCAGGTAGGGTTTATCAGACCCAATAGTACTACTTAGAGATTACCTTACTAATATCATAGTAATAACGGTTCGAAAGCAAGGACTTAAATGGTAACAACATTAGTTTTCATCACAATCATACAGTCTTACTTAATCAAAAGCAATGTAGTTTAAAGCATGTTCTCTTTCTTGAAAGAGAATAGTAAAGAACACATAGCTGTGAACTCACCTTATATGCACCATAATGATTTAATGCAGAGAACATATGTTTAGGTTTCTAGATAACTTGAATTACGCATTTTAATCAGATTATTACCAAGTCTAAAGAATTAGATTATGTGATTTCGTGTTTGCAACATGCCTTGGTTTCCGGCAATCCCTCAATGCGTTATAGTGAACACTCCAAGCACATGCATGCATATATTGTCATACCCCGACCAATGGCGGAATTATCAGGGCGGACGAATGTGAATAGATTGCTCTTAGCTCATGGAAATAAATACATTGAAATATTATTAAATGCCATTTTCATTGAATAAGTCAAATCAAATATTTCATTACAATGCAATAAAGATTCAAATACCATAATAAAGTCTTTTATTAATCTAGGTCCAAGTCCAACTCCTCTAAACTGCATATTAAAATATGTTAAAAATACGTTCAACATATGATGTTGGTGAGTTCCCATGAATTTGTACATACATATATAAACAACTTTTAAGAGGCAATTCAAGTAATAGATTAAGAAATAATGCAAGAGTATATAGATAGCATAATGATACAATCAAACCTTGATAAAAGAATGGCTCAATAATTATACGATTAGCTAAGTGTACTTGGTTCCCATGATAAATAAGAATACGTCATGGGGAGCCAGCAATAACCTCGACTTTAGCAGCAAGTAGGCTTGTCAAACCCATAGATCTATGACGTCACTAGGCTAGCAAAAGTTAATGATTGCTTTTACAAGATGACTATCATATAACGCTCACTATTATCTCAAATAACCATGGCAAAATATATAAGATGAATTGCATGTGCATTACAAGTATTAAGATATTTTACAAATGCATTTATACGGTTAACATGCTTCACCCCGAAGATGTGAAGTAAAAATGAAATCGGGGTATTGAAACTCACATTGTATAACGATGGTTGTAGGGTTCATAAGAAAGCTTGGATGTTCAAAAGTGAAAGATGATGTCCTAAAGTATAAAAAGAAACAATAGCTTGAGGTTGAAATTCATTACAAGAAGTTAGGAGGTTTAGAGAATACCAAAATGCTAAAGGCAAATTGAAAAAGGATTATTGCACCAATTTTAAATTCTAGACAAAATGTTTGGTACGAGTTTGAACATATTTTATAAATAGCAAACAGTTTCTTAAAATTATAAAAATTTACAGTTTACTAGTTTAGAGTCTCCCGGATAACTTTCGATTAGAAACATTTTTTATAAAAAGACCCGTAAATAAGTCAAAACAGTAGCACAAGACAGAAGGTGCTGAAATGCGCACTTATCTTATGAAGGCTACTGTTGAGTCGTCCGATTGAGTTTGAAGACGTATAAACTGAAGGTTATTCGATGAACTTAATATTCGAGTCTGATTTTACTCAAATTTAGTTTGTTATGACCAAGTTATGGTTAGTTGAAGTCGACTATATTCTGCCAAACTTATATTAAGACACTTATGTGCACTTTTAAGATTGTTAAAGGGCATGAAACGGGTTAGAACAAATTTATTATGTCGATATATGGTATATTAGACTTCATTTGAGTTATAGAAAAATATTCCAGGACTTCTGCATAGCCATCACTTTGAGAAATAATCTTGTGGAATAACTGAATGTGACGGCATAGCCGTCCATATGCAATCGAGATTCTTTGTTTACATTAGTGTGTTGTTAGCTTGATTTAGGAACTTTAGTGATTGTTATATGGTTAGTGAATATTAGAAGGTTAATGATATTTGATAATGATTGAAATTAAAAGAGATTTAGTAGAAGAAATAATAAAAGTAAGAACATATAGTCATAAGAACAATTGAATGTTAGGATGATTGAAACAATATTAAATCCATAATATAAAAGCAATAAGGTAATCTTAGTATTAGAAACTTCTTGAAATTACTTGTAAAAGAAAATTCTAGAAATTGATCAAAACCAAAGGATGAAAGAAAGGTTTGTTAGTGAGATTTTTAGAGAATTAGCAAATGAAAAGTGAGACCTAAAGCTTTTTTTATAGTAAATGCTAGAATGTGGTTATAAATTATGTTAATGATGAGTTACAAGTCTTTCAAAAGGGGGTTATGATTGGAATTTAAAATAAATATAAAATTAAATAATCTAAATAAATAAAAAAATAATTATAATTTAGAATCTAAACTTATAAAGACTCTAATTTTAATTTAACAACTTCTTTTTTATTAAATCTTTATAGACTTATAAATCTCATAAGAACTTGTAATTTGATTATTTATTTTAGTTGAATATTCTAAAATCTTATAGATATTGATAACCTTTTAACATTTATAAAATTTATTTTATAAATATAGAATTTATGTTAAATTGATTAAGTGACACATTTATTATTTTTGGAACATAAAAATAAATAAAATGACTAAATAATGAATTTAATTTACAAGATTGACTCAAACGAGTTTGGGTTTGGGTTTATAGTTTGAAAATGCGCCAGATGTAATAGTCTCCCCTACTTTAGAAAATTTCGTCCCAAAATTTAATCACAAGGAGGTCAATGCAAAGAGATAGGGGTACTTGTTTTTTTATTGGGTCTTTGCATTCTCAAGTAAAATCTAGGCCACGTTTAGGCTCACAACAAGTTTTGACAATAAGAATTCAATTATACTTGAGTGGCTTGATTTCCTCGAATTTCAAGACGAAGCGAATAGAGTCATTAATTTATGCTTCATCGAAACAGACAGCTTCAGCATGGTAACCAATCCATGCCTATTATGACATCGGAATTTTCAAGTGTATTAGAATAAAATCTATAGGAAAATTGTGCTTGTTAAGATTAATATACAATTTAGAATAACGGAATCAATAGTAATGGGTTTTCCAGAGTGGGTACGATTTTGATGAAAAGTCATTTGGAAAGATTATCAAGTAACCTTATGTGAAGTGAATAATAAGTTCTAGAATTCCAAAAAACAAAATCAATGATAAGATGATTCAAAGTAACAATGAGATGTTTAGAGTGTAAACGTTTGGTTCACAAACCAAAATGAATATATTGACTTATCAACGTATTAAGTGAACCACAACCTTAATGAAGACATGCGTACCTATAAGCGAACACTCACCTCAAGGGTTCGCAGGTAAGATAAACAGATCCATCGATTGATTTGGATTTATATGAATATCCTGCCTAGACAGAACACCTCGAGATACAGGTATCCCACTCTTCCAACATTGCATGTTTTTAGTCATGTGACATAGATTTTGACGGGATTTGAAAACCATGAATAACATTTTAAAACTCAAAATTGAAAACCATATGATTTAGGCACACAATGCCTTAGAATATGATTAGGGAATCGTGTGTGCATTAATAAGAATCAATGTATAAGAAAATCATGTAAGACATATAATCATATAATCATGTATAAGCATAATAGGCACATAAAACCCTATCTAATCATATGAAATACATGAGAGGACTCATGAATGGGGTACTTAGTTATAGTCATAGGTTAAGAAATAATGCAAGAATATAGATAGCATAATGATACAGTCAAACCTTGACAAAAGTATGGCCACGATAACATATACGATTAGCTAAGTATACTTGGTCCCCATGATGAACAATAATATGTCATCAGGAGCCGGCAATAACCTCGGTTTTAGCACCAAATAGGCTTGTCAAGCCCATAGATTTATGACGTCACTAGGCTACCAATAGTTAATGATTGTTTTTACAAGATAATTATCATATAATGCCCACCGTTACCTCAAATAACCATGAAAAAATTTGTAATATGAATTGCACGTGCATTACAAGTTTTTAGATATTTTAACAAGTTTGCGTTTTTACGGTTAACATGCTTTACCCCAAAAGATGTGAAATGAAAATGAAAATGGGGTATGGAAAACTCACATTATATAATGATGGTTATAGGGTTCATAATAAAACTTGGATGTTCAAGAGTCATAAAAAATAATAACTTGAGGTTAGAATTCATTACAAGAAGTTAGGACGTTTAGAGATTGCCAAAAGGCGAAAGCTAGATTGAAAAAGGATTATTGGACAATTTTCAGCTTCTGGACAGAATGTTTGGTACATGTTTGAACACGTTTAAAGAGTACCAACCGGTTTCATAAAATTATAAAAATATACAGTTAACTAGTTCAGTGTCTCCCGGACAACTTTCGTTTAGAAAGGTTTCTATGAAAAAACCCAAAAATAGGTCAAAACAGCAGCACAAGACAAGAGATGCTGAAATACGCACTTATCTTGTGAAGGATATTGTTGAGTCGTCCGATTGAGTTTGAAGACATACAAACAATCGTTGAAAAGGTTATTCGATGAACTTAATATTTAAGTCAGATTTTACTCAAAATTTAGTTTTTTAGGACTAAGTTATAGTCATTTGAAGTCAGACTATAATCAGCCAAAATTATAGTAAGGCACTTATGTGCACTTTTAAAATTGTTAAAGCATGAAACGGGTTAAAACAAATTTATTATGTCGATGTATGGTATATTAGACATCATTTGAATTATATAAAAATATTCCAATACTTCGGCATAGCCATCACCTAGAGAAATAATCTTGTGGAATAACTGAATGCGGCGGCATAGCCGTCCATATGCAAACGGGATTTCTTGTTTACGTTAGTGTGTTGTTAGTTTGATTTAGGAATGTTAGTGATCGTTATAAGGTTAGTGAATATTAGAAGGTTAATAATCAAATGATAATGATTGAAATGAAAAGATATTTAGTAGAAGAAATAATAAAAGTAAGGACATAAAGTTATGAAAATTAAGGATGTTAGGATGACTGAAACAATATAGATATGCATAATATAAAAAAATAAGGTTACCTTAGTATTAGAAACTTCTTAAAATTACTTGTAAATTTTTTTTTGAAATTGATCAAAACCAAAAATGAAAGAAAGATTTATTAGTGAGATTTTTAGAGAATAAGCAAAAGAAAAGTGAGATCTAAAGCTTGTTTTTATTGTAGAGGTTAGAAGGGGGTTATGAATGGTGTTAATAGTGAGTTGCAAGTCTTTCAAATGGAGGTTATGATTGGAATTTTTGAAATAAATATAAAATTAAATAATTTAAATAAATAAAAGAATAAGGGCTGTTTGGCAGCCTCTTAATCAGCCTCTTAATGATTCAGATGTCTGAATGGTTCAGCACTTAATGGTTCAGACTGTTTGTTTCGCGAGCACATGTCTGAATGGTTAAGAGATTTACCTCTGAATGGTTAAGCATTATATTGATGCTGAATGGTTAAGAGGTCTAATGCTGAATGGTTAAGACATATTATCTGAATTGATCAGACATTTGTCTTTGAATAGTTAAATTATATACTAGCTCTTAATGATTCAGATCTCTTAATGATTCAGCAGTTAATGATTCAGACCTCTTATTGGTTCAGCACTTAATCATTCAGAAGTTGCCAAACAGCCCCTAAGTACAATTTCAACTCTAAATTGATTAAGACTCTAATTTAATTTAGCAACATTTTTTTATTAAATCTTTATAGACTTTATAAATCTCACGAGAACTTGTAATTTGCTTATTTATTTTAGTTGAATATTTTAAAATCTTATAGATATTAATAACTTTTTAACAAATTTATAAAAAATATTTTATAAATTATAGAATTTAAGTTAAGTGACACATTTATTGTTTTTGGAACAAAAAATTAAATAAAATAACTAAATAATAAATTTGATTTACAATATTTACTCAAAGGGTTTGGGTTTATAGTTTGAAAATGAACCAGATGTTACATATATGTATATATTACTTATACAACCACACACCCAAAAATCATAAAACCTACTCACACACCCATGCACACACACTCACACACACACAAACGCTTGCACACACACACACACACACACACACTCTCACACCTCGATCATGCATACATGCACCCCATAACCAAACCCCCAAAATGCACAATATGAAAACCACACACGTGTCACTTGCCTACGGTCAAAACCCTAGTCGAGTTTTGATCGGGTGGTGAAAGTTCAATGTTTAAAGGTTTTATTTTAGTGTTTTATGTGTAAAATTATGGGAAATAGAGTTACTATTAAGATATTATTGTGTGTTGGAGCATATATTGTCATATATAGTGTGTCCGTCGCTTGTCGAATAGTCTAGACTTAATGTAATACACCTGATATATTGTAAACACATGAAACTGGGTCATTCGCAGGAGCATATGCGAATGAGACTCAGTCGTGCGACTGAGCCTTACTAATGGGCCAGTCGTGCGACTGAGAGATGCGATTAGGTCAATCGTACAATTGAACCATACGCATGGTCCAATCGCACGAATGGGCCCAGTCGCATCTAACATGGGCCGAAGCCTATATATACCAGTTTCAATGTGTAGAGAGATTAAGGGTTTGGGGAGGGAGTCTGCCCGGGGCCTAGGGCTGCCGGATGAGAGGGGAGATCATGCTCAATCTCCCCTTGCCAAAAGTCTTGATTCTTATGTTGTAACGAGCTTGTAATCGTTAGGTTTTATCAATGAAACCAATTTTTGATAGTTCGTGTTATTGATTGACTTTTGGTTGCTGTTGTTTACCCTTCTGTCAAGAACATGCTCGGATGTTTACCGATCCAGTGACTTCACAATTGGTATCAGAGCCGGTTACTGCTGGAATGATCTAACAATCATTCTAGCAACCCGAGCTCTTGATTTCTGGATCAAATTTCAGATCTTGACGTTAAACCCACTTCGTGTTCTTCGTGTTTTGCTCAGATTTGGTAACGTGTGTTGGTTTTATGTCAAAATCGAACTCGAAACCACGTTCCTATCACCCTTGCGAATCTGATGATGCCTATCTTGTTTCCGTTCATGTAAAATTCGTCAGATTAGGGTTTTGGGCAGCTTTGGCGGCTGCAGATCTGAAAATCTGCGTACAGACCCATTCGTGCGACTGGACCATGCTAATGGACCATTCGTGCGACTGGACCATGCTAATGGACCATTCGTGCGACTGGACCATGCTAATGGACCATTCGTGCGACTGGACCATGCTAATGGACCATTCGTGCGACTGGACCATGCTAATGGACCATTCGTGCGACTGGACCATGCTAATGGACCATTCGTACGACTGGAGTACGACTGGAATGCGACTGGAATGCGACTGGAATGCGACTGGACCAGTCTTATGACCAGTCATGCTATTGGACCAGTCTTATGACCAGTCATGCTACTGGACCAGTCTTATGACAAGTCATGCTACTGGACCAGTCTTATGACCAGTCTCACGAATATATCATTCGTATCATCCATTCACATGAATGTGATATTTTTCCTCCACGTCATACGGATGAACGGTGTTCCAGACAAAAAAAAAATAATAATAATAAAATAAAAAAAAATAAAATAAAATTCTGGAACTACCTTTTGCACAGATTTGAGGATGAGCAAAGCACATTCACCCTGAGATTCTTTTGTTAAACAAGTTCGATGTACACCCCATTATTCGTTGGACTTCCAGAATAGGTGAATGTAGTTGGAACATGAAAGAGAGAAGAGAAGATGTCAGCAATTGGTGCTGATTTTGTGGGGTAGTCAGGAGCATCTGACTATTTATGGGCCAATCAAGTTATATTTATCCGCACAGAGAGGATTCTCATTCTTAGGGGGAATCCATGAATAGAGAGATTGAAGACGCAATCAGAAAGTGATGATGTGAGCATGTTTCTGATGATGAATCTACATGCATGCTGATTTGGTTGATATTGTCAGCTGTGGATTGTAACCTTTAACCTTTTGCCCAATACACCGTATGAAGACGCCAAGAGAGCACAATGTTTATATATTGGGATATGCTGAATGTGAGGGGGAATTTCTGCAGGTGTTAATTTTAATCAGGTTAGCCTGTGTGAAGATTGAAGCAATGGAAAACTATTCATGTCATTAACTGGAAAAATTAGTCATATGGGGAATCTTGATGCTGTGATGGTGTTCTACAAAGTAAACGAAAGCTATTGTGCCTAAATTCATTTTCAGGGATATTGTAGCAACCTGACGGAGCGGCAACGTTGGCTAATATGGTTTTCGTTTGATTCTATTGACAACCAGAGCAAAGATTGACTGAAGATTGTGAGAGGTGTTATCTACTATTCGCAAGCAACGTCCAAGGGGGAATTTGTTGGAGCATATATTGTCATATATAGTGTGTCCGTCGCTTGTCGAATAGTCTAGACTTAATGTAATACACCTGATATATTGTAAACACATGAAACTGGGTCATTCGCAGGAGCATATGCGAATGAGACTCAGTCGTGCGACTGAGCCTTACTAATGGGCCAGTCGTGCGACTGAGAGATGCGATTGGGTCAATCGTACAATTGAACCATACGCATGGTCCAATCGCACGAATGGGCCCAGTCGCATCTAATATGGGCCGAAGCCTATATATACCAGTTTCAATGTGTAGAGAGATTAAGGGTTTGGGGAGGGAGTCTGCCCGGGGCCTAGGGCTGCCGGATGAGAGGGGAGATCATGCTCAATCTCCCCTTGCCGAGAGTCTTGATTCTTATGTTGTAACGAGCTTGTAATCATTAGGTTTTATCAATGAAACCAATTTTTGATAGTTCGTGTTATTGATTGACTTTTGGTTGCTGTTGTTTACCCTTCTGTCAAGAACATGCTCGGATGTTTACCGATCCAGTGACTTCACATTGTGCTTGTAGCATAAATGTGAAGAATACGAAAAAATTGAAAGAAACGGGATGAAAATTGGAGCCGGGAAGTGAAGATATGTAAAAGAGAAGTTCTAAGACAATCGTAACTTAAAACGGGCATAACTTGAGCTAGGAAAAGAGATATGGGACCCACGATCTATCAACGTAAACATCTAGAAAAGTTACACGTGAAAATCAATTTTGTGCAGGAGGTGGCGCCATTCGACGTTAGTAAACCCAAAACCTTCTGGCTGACGCCTCCTCTGACGCCTAGCCTGATGCCAGGGTCCGGGTTTGTTGAGATTTTACCTAATTTTTAAGGTTTTAAAGGGGAATAAACCCTAGGAAAAAAATTATCTTTTTACACATCAATCTTGTACGAAAATTAACCATCTACCATCATTCTAAAGGTCTTCCAACATTAAATTCATCCGGATTCACATGATCAGTTACAATTTTGTTGAAGAAACGATGATGATGCAAGGCTAAATCGTTTGTGATTCACTTCGGGGGACAGATTTGTGCAAGTTCTTATTTTCCTTAATTTTTAACCTAGATTTAGGATTTGATCTTGAACCTTTTAAGTTCTTTGGATTCAATTTATGATTTGATTATTTAAACGGTTTAATTATGCTTAAGCCTAATTTTGATATTCTATAACTTTGGTTGTCTTTAATCATTATGTGATTGATTATTAGAATAAGGGTTTTATTATTCAAATTGATAAATGTGTAAAATAAGGTCCTTTAAGCTTTAATCAATAATTATCACTTAAATCCTATCATGTGTAAGTCACCATTAATGACTTCACACTACGTTTCATTAAAGAAAAATTACAACTTTGCCAAACCTGAATCCTGAAATGTGTTGTTTTTTCTCCAAGATTGTTAAAATCCTAAACTTTTATTTCATTCATTTAATTATTTCTCAAATAAATCCATAATTCATTTACTTTTCAATTTTTAATTCTTTTAGTTTGATCGTTACAAGCACTTTCCTATGATTCCCTGTGGAGTTGACACCCTTCTTACCCTTTACTATTAAGGGTGATTAAGGAATATTTAATTAATATTTTTGACCGACAACACGACATCGATATTTAAAAAGAAACACTTTCCTATGTTTCCATATTTATTTTCTAAAAAAATCCTTTAAAAAAACAAAAAAGATTTTCTTTTTCTTATTTTTCATTTATTTATTCTTTTGTGGATTGGAATTACGCGTGATATTTGCTTCTTGTTTGCAGGTAGTTTATTTGCACGCTTAGTAGAATCTCAAGTATTTAGATATTATCATGGATTGGGACTGGGAGAATGATCCATGTATGTGTTGCGAAAGCCATTATCATTGAGTTCAAGATTGTCCAATGTTTGAGAGAAAATATGAAAACATAGAAAGAAGATGTTCTGAATACAGGTGACAAATGGGATATGTGAGGCCAAACTACAAATATGAAGAAACCCACTTATATTATCCATGCCATGAACCACTTCCACCATCAAATTATCAAGAAAATTATCACGCAGACATAGAATACAAATATGCCCAACAGTGAGTTGACAACCACTATGAACCCAAGTAGAATGTGATAATTGAGTTGTATGGATGCTTGATAGATTTTTTGGGAAATTTAGGTTTTATGGAATATTGCAAGATGTTGGGGTTATGTTATGAGATTATGGAATCATGTTTAGGATTATAACTGATCATTGTTGTGTATGTTGGTTGGCATGAAATTTGTTGAATAATATGGTAATGATAGTCATACACACGTGCGAATCTGAGGCCCCTACTTAGTAGGATTGGCAGGGTTTAGGGTGTTAAGTCGTGAGTGGCTTCACATAGTTCATGATTAGACTTCATGTATGATTTATTAGTTGTGATGTAATTATAATTATGTTGAGCATGTTGATTGTTTGAGATTCTCATGAGTTGTTTGATAAGCTATGGTAGTATGATGATCTTGGTAGAACATATTGTTAATGATGTAACATACGCGAATAACATGTATGATAACCATGTATGAGAGTTGCTATACTTGGTCAAACAAGATTTCAATTAACATGTTACCAACGGATAAACTGGGTCAATTACGTCAAATGAGTCTTGTTTTTTCCAAAACCTTGGGTCAACGTGTTTATTGAGCACCTATGGTTGTTAAGTTTTCTATGTGCACGTACTTATGTACTTGCGTGTTCTAGGGAACCTGTGATGGGTTATCTTTCCACTCATAGTTAGCTCTTTGTTATTGTGCATTTGCACACCAAGTGAGTTCAATTCCCCACATTTATTTACTCTCTTTTTAGGGGACAAAGCATACTTTACTTTAAAACGCTTTATTATTATAACATGTGTTTAGTAAGACATGGTATGATATACCATTGAAAGCCCTTACACTTTTGAATTGTTAATTAAAGAATCTAGCGGGAAATCTTAGGTAGTATTACTAGGTCTGACAAGCGTCACCGTACGACTGGAAGTCAAGCGGGTGCAATATTGTACTAAACGACTAACAACGTCACGATTTGGTATGTCATGGCGGGAGGCAAACAGACAAACATAGACAGCTTCGATCGGGAATCATTATTGTTTATTACTAATGAAATTAGATTAGCTATCTATTTCAATACATTTGTTTATATTTTTACTAACTCTAAAGTTTATGATGATTGCAAACTCTTGAACTCACCAAGCATCATGTTTACACTTTAGTATGTTTTATTTCAGGTCGTTACTAGCAGCTGCCGTAGGAGCACGCACGAGTCATACATACTTTGAACAAACTTTTACCTAGTTTTATTTTATTGCATACTTACATACTTTGGTTTGGGCGCGTGTTTTGTGCAATTTACATTTAGTACTTGTGTTTGAAATATATACATGTAACACCCGGAATAAAATCAAAACAAGCCAATTAATAATAATGGGCTTAGTCGGGATTAGTTAATCTAAAATAAGCGGGAAATGGATTATGGACCGAGTTAACCTTTCGGGTTACGTGTTGGACGAGTTTTAGGTCCCAGGAACGCCCGGTATATATATACGGATCATCTAGAGCCACTCTCATTTGCAACTCAAACACTCAACTTCTAAAGAGAGAGTGTAGAGAGAGAAAGTAGAGAGGAGGTGAAGATTCAAGGCTCGGTTGATCAAGAGATTAAAGATCGATGTTTGTGGGCATCCAAACAACAAGAAAAGACCAAGAATCCAGGTAAGAAACATCATTTAATTGGTTCTTTAGAGTAAACCCGGATTCTAGGGTTTGGGGTTTTTAAAAGTGGCAAAGAAGCATCCAAAACTCACGTTTTTGTGTAAGAAAACATGTAAAAAGCTTAGATATAGCTTCATGGATGATAAATCAAGGTTTTGGGTGTAAAAAATTGAAGTTTTGGGTTAAAAATGGGCTGGTTCGTAATTTCAGTCCGTTCTGCGAAACTAGGTGTTCATCCAGCGAAATTATGCAGTCGTCCAGCGAAACTATGGAGTTTTCCTGCGAAACTATAGTTTCACAGGTAGTTTCGCAGACATGGATTTCCAACAAAAGTTGGGTGAAACTGGCAGTGAAACTGCTGACGAAACTAGCAGCGAATCTGCTGATCTTGCAGCGAAATTAGCAGTGAAATTAGGCAAAAATTAACCCCTTTAAGTGTTAACTTATCTGCAAGCTACGTAGTGTGACCCTTGCTTAGAAAGCTTGATTGAGAAGCTACTCATCGGTCCAGGTGAGTTCTAGATCCCCTATTTTAAAGGTTTTAAACTTGTTTGGGGCTGGAAATGCATACCAAATATATATTTTTGAATGACTAAGATTTTAAGAGGTTTAACAGGAAGATCGATTTTTTTATAGCCAGGGCGTTGACCCTTGGACCCCACTAGGGCCTGCTGCCCCTAGGACCCCGCTGTCAGGGGCTGCCGCCCCCGAACCCTCGCTGTCCCGCGGAGGGTCGGTTATATTCTATGATGACTTGTACTTGTTATGTATGTCTATGTGTATGTGAGTGGATGATGTGTGATGATTATATGATGATGTGTGATGATGTTATGTATGTATACGTTATGTTTTCTTTATGTTCCTTGCGTATGATTATGTAGCTTTACGTGATGTGATTATGTTAATGAACGTAAAGTATTATATAATGAAAAGCGGAAGTTAATGATAATGAAAAGTGGAACATAAAGAACGAATGAATGCATGCATTAATGAAAGAATGAATGGAAAGTCTTGCAAGCAAATGAAAGGAGGTTCACACCCAATGAAGGGTGTTAGCTCAACTATGTGTGGGTAGCTATCCCGGAAGGATGCTTACTGGGGTCTAATCCTTGTGATTGACCATACGTATGGGATCCTTGCCGCTTACCCCGTTACTATGGTCAGGCCACCGGGCACAATGTATGGGAGTCTATTTATAGACTTCGGCTTAGTACCCGCTTTATGCATGACGGTGGGGTATAGCACATGGCATTCGTCCGAATGAATGTAAAGGTTAATGATGTATGTACGGAATGAACGATACGAAAGAGTAGGAATGAATGATGATAATGAATAATAACGAATAACGTACGATGGCGAATGATGACGAAAGATAATAATAAGATTATTTATATGTACATATGATGTATGATCGCGAATGAAAGTAAAGAACGGTTTTAAGCTAAAAGTAAAGAACGCTGACTTTTATGTATTTTTCAGTTGGCAGGTGAATGTTGCTGAGGATGGCACGGGGCAGCTACTTGGCATTTTGGATAGCAACCATTTGTATAACTATAACGTTTTTGTGATGTAATGCAAACGATAATATTCTGTAACTGTTAACAATGATGTATTATTTTGCAAAAGCAGTCATTAATATATGAAATGGTTTATTAAGTATTCCGCTACAATATTTTTAGTAAACTTAAATGTATGTTTTATGTTTTGTGTGCGATAATTGTCCAACTGTGAGCGTCCCGGGAACGGGGCCTTACATTACAAAACGCTTCCGCAAATGTTCTACAGTTTTAAACTCTGAATTATTTTAAATGTTTCATATAGTGTCGTTCTGATTAACTAATGAATGTGTCCTGGTTTGTTCACTCACCTCGTGATAAAACCCCACACGTGGTTTTGAGGGTGTAACATGCACACATAAAATTCCTAATCACATGTACACATTAGGCATGCTCACAATTCATAATCAATCTCACACTGGGCATGCACCTACAATTCATAATCACAACATACATAAACAATGCATATTCAAATTGGTTATATTAGTCATATACACTCATTGGTCACATTGGTTATACACACAAATAATGCATAATCAGATTGGTCACATTGGTCATACACACACAACATACACACACATGCATAATTAGATTGGTCTGCAATGTAGATTTGTGGTCGTATACATACACACACAATAGGCTATAAGTGCACACACACAATAAGCTATAAGTGCATACACACACACGCTACACATGGCACATATAGTGAGATTAAAGTTGATATGGGGCTTGAACTTGAACACCACCCTCACATGCACTACAAGGTAGTTCCAGATAGCTTTAACCCTTAAGCCAGCAACAATAATTCAATTCCAAGTTTGATCAAGTTCAAGTTAATTTTTAGGTTACCTACATTAAACAAGATTATGCGTCTATGCTTGCCTCTAGCGTAGTGGAATCACCAAAGATAGGGGATGGGGATGACGTAGGTCTCATATGGGAAAGATGGAATCACACGAAGGGGTTAGTGGTGTAGCGAGATGAAATATTTGATGGGTTGCTCGGGTATCGAGACTTGATCGACAGGCGGTAGGTAACTAGGCGGGGTGATGGACTTGTCAGTGAAGGAATCAATGTTTGGTATGCTAAGGGATGAAGTATATGAAACCACAAGAATGTAAGGGCTATGTAGTTTGGTGATTAAGGGTGAAAATTGTTTTAGGGTCTATATTGGCTGTGAAATGACCATTTTGCCCTAAAACCTTAACGGAATAATCTTACGGTATTAGGCCAAGGGACGCATATGGCATAAAATGTAACCACATGCCCCCCTACGACACTTATTTTAGGGACAAAAATTGCAATTGGGGTCAAACCATAGGAACATAAATTGCACTTTACTCTACATTTCTTATGTTAGCTTTAAGGTAGTTGGTGGTCATATAAACAACCGTAAAACTATAAACAGGGTCGGCCCAATAGCATATCTAGCCCAAGCTATGGCTTTGGGCCTCCCAAAATAATTAAACCTCAAATTTGCAAAAACAAATTAGACATATATGCAATATGTGTGGACTAGGCTATATTTGGGCCTCAAAAATCAACAACACTAGTCATGAAAGTTCAAAACCCTGTTCAGTGTTCACACTACAATCTGCATCCCACATAAAATGACCGACTCTTTCATAGAGAAAACTAAAGGTCGAAGTCGATCAAGAGATCTCTTGGATTTGTCTATTCGATAAATCCTTACTATGAGGGTGCAATGATTACAACTTATTTTCTTTCTGATTCAAAGTATAATCCTTACAAAAAGTGTTACGATTGTGTTTCTTAGTGTCTGTGATTCTATGATTGAGGGTTGTCGGCTGCGATTAGATTTTCTTTGTGTGATTTGAGCGACCGGCGACAAATGACTAGGGCCAGGGGGCCTAAGGGTTGCAAATGACTACAGCCAGGGGGCATAAGGGCTGCGATCAACTAGGGCCAGGGGGCATAAGAGCTTCGAACAACCAGGGCTACGGGTGTAAGGGATATGAATGATCAGGTAAGTGATTTGAGTTTAGTGATTTACAAATTTGTTTGATTGTTTCTGAATTGTTTTCTTGATTATGATCTGATTTGGTTAGTTCTTTTGTTTTGATTTGAATCTAGGCTACCGAATTTCTACTTGAATCTTAATTTATTTGATTATCTCATTGCTTGAGTCTGTGATATGTTCAAATGGATTGATCTCTGTTGATGTTATGATACAATTATCAATTATATGAACAAAGTAATCAACAAATGCAAATATAACAAAAATTCATAGAAGTTTCATTGATAGTTTTCAAATGGATACAATGTACAATTGAGAGTTCTAACGAAATTCTTCAAAAGTCTACTTGCACAAAAATACATAATATCCTATTTATACTAAACAAAGAAACTAAGGAAATATATTTATAAATAAGTCCCTATACTATGACAAAAACAAAATATAAAGACTAAATGCTAATCTTCAAGAGCTCCAACAATACTCCCCCTAAGATTTTCATGTCGTCTTCAGCCAAAATAATCTTCAGGTTCTTCTTTTATCTTGAACATAGGCTTCTCTTTGTACATCTCCAGTTCTCTCCATGCTTTCTTTATAGCAGACTTGAACTTGCCAACCAAAATTCCTTGTTCAGGCTTTGATTCATTGGCCTTGATCTCCATAGCATCCATCACAAGTAAAGTTTCCTTTGACAGACCAGCTATGTCGATATTAGCATAAAATACTATTGGACTTGGGTGATCTTTCGAGTGTATCTCCAAAACTCCTTTGCTTGATATTCTCATAAACTCTATATTTTGAATGTCTTTCTTGATGATATTTGCATATGCCAGAGCTTTCCTTAAGGAAATTCGCTCCATGGCAACATTCATCACCTTTATTATCGTCATAAAATATTTTCTATCATTTTCTGCTTCTTCTGATGATACTTGTTTAAATTTCTGATTTGACAAAAACGATATGTAACTTGGATGTAGAAGTTGTAATTCAAACACTCCAAAAAGACTAATCATGTCCTTATCCCAATCATCTTCATTTCTTACAAGCATTAGGTGAAATATATTTGAATCATAAAACCATCTCAGGATCAGTTTAGACGTTTGAGTTCCCTCTATCACTTTCAATCCTGGATTTGTCACCTTATCAAAGTACTTATCACCATAAGCTTCCAAATAATACATCTTGTCCTCTTGATCACATTTTGTTTGAAGGAAAGATGGCATTCTTGAAATTCCACGATCAAGCAGTTTTACAAAGTTCTCTCCTCTTGATGCCTTGGAAGGATTGATCAGAGGTAACTTATGTAATTCTTTTTGGTCTTGGACTAGGAGAGCAATGATACTTGAATAAAAATGATATACATCACATATGGCATTCACCCTTTTTATCAAAAAACATAAAAAATATCATCATATTTTCACACAACAATCTTTACTTCTTTTGTTTTGTCAGGCACAATCATAGCATTTAAAAGCTCAGATATTGATTGTCCTGTTTGAAGTACATTCCTTACAATGTCTCCTACTGATCTTGCTTTATTCCATAATTGCTTCTGAACTAGAGAAACTTTGTAAGCTTGTTTTTCAGAATCAGAGAACATCTTGATTAGCTCCTTTCTATTCTCATGACTTCTTTTCACTAACTCTATTGACTTGATTTCTTGTTGTTTTAACACTTTAGTTCTCTTTATAATCTCCAAGTACTGTGGGTTATCCATATCAAGAATAATTTAGTTTCTTGAAAACTTCTTACTAATCTTCTTAATGATTCACCTTGCAATCTGTTTAGTCTTTTCCTTGGATAATTTCTGGATTGCAACCAAATCCTCAAAGAAGTAATACTCATATCATCTGGATTAGGATGGTGCAGTTCAGACACAGGAATATCATCAATATTCAGACTTTCACTCATTGGTGCCCATTCACCATGTTCTTAACTTATCTCATTTGGATCAACTGGTGCTGATGACTCTACAAGCATGCATTTTTCATATTCCTCATTAATCTGAGAAACAGTTAATCCATCTAAGAACACTCGATTATACTTCTTTTTGACTAGATTTTTATATCTATCTTCAAAGTCAATTGGGATATCATCTTGAACATTCATCACTGGAGATTCAACAAGCTCACATACATCTTCTTCTTCAAGTACCTCATCATACCATTCGTCAGGAAAGTCAGAATCAATGTCATCAAGAGCTTCAATTCATTCCTGGACTTCTTTTTCATCAACATACACCGATTCTTCACCAGTTTTCTGAATCTTAGATGGTGCAGAAGATGGTTCTGTCTCAGCTTCATCTAATTTTCTCTTCCCTTTATCTACTTCAGATATCTTTTCAATCAAATTCAATTGAGATGCTTCTTTAGTTTCTTTCTCTAAGATAATCACTTCAGAATCTTTCTCTTTTTCTTTTAAACTTTCTTTCAACTTTTCTATCTCTTCATTCAATCTTTGTACTCTTCCTTCAAGCTCACTTATAATCAAATCTTTCTTTTCACCCCAGCTTTTAACAAAGCATTTTCTTCTTGTAATTTCTTTATAGCTTTATCTTGCTCAACATTCTTAGCTTTCAACTCATCTATTACTTCTTCATCATTATCATTCTCAGTTTGCATACACGCATCATGAGTTTGTTTCATCATCATATCATCTACAATCATAATCTGATGTTGTTGAATAGAAGATGGTACATCAGAAGTTATATTCTGTGTAATTGGTTCAGATAATATATGTTAATACATGTATGTACCTAGATCATGATATGAATGTAATAGATCTTGTTTGCTCTTACACTGATGTAATGTTGGAATGATTAATGAAATGATATTGATTGTTTGTGATTTATAATGTTTAATATTTCATTAATGAGTCGATGTTGAATTGGTTAAATAGGTTTCTGATTGTTTGAATTGATACACATAATGTTATATTTAATAATACATTCAAACTTAACAAAATGAAGTTCACATGCGAATGGCCCATACGAATGGACCATACGCATGAATAACTCCATACGAATGACTCAGTCGCACGACTGAACCAGGAGACTGGATCAGTCGTATGATTGTAACATAAGATTGGCTCAGTCACACGACTAAACACTCAGTCGTGCGGATGGATCAACCGCATGGTTCAATCGCACGACTGAACCATACTAATGGTTTAGTCGCACGAATGAACAACACTAACCTATAAATACAACCCAATTCATGGAAAAACAAAGCATTCATTCTATTTCGACTCCAGACGTACCCTAGCCGTCCAGAAGCCTCCAAGTTCATACTCCAAGTTCATAGAACGCTTTAGATCGATTCCTAATCGATTCTTAACGTTTGATTCAATACTTTATTGATTCTACGTGCGTTCTAACTGAATGGATCGCCAATCAAATAGGATTCCGCACTATTTGGTTTGGTTTGCACGTTAATCACTCGGTATTTCGTTCAAATACCAGGTCCTAACAAGTGGTATCAGAGCTTTGGCTCTTGATTACGTGTGATTCAATCAAGTTTGATACAAAGTTTGTGTTTTTACTCTAAAAACGCAATCTTTTGTGTCAAAAGTTGTCTTGGACGTCCCCTGCTCATCAAGTTTCGGTTTCTACGGCATTAGGCGATTAGGGTTGGTGAAAATTCGAATTTTTACGGATAAAACACGTTTAACCTAGAAATTTTCGCAAAACAGCAGCTTCAGTCGCACGAGTGAGCCATTCGCACGACTGGACTTCATTCGCATCGTTCAGACGCATGATTAGACCTAGTCGCATCTACATTCGTACGACTGAACCATCCGTTCACAGTGTTCATACGCATCAGCTTCATTCGCACGACTGAACCAATCGCTTAGTTCAGCCGCACGATTGAACCAGTCGCATAGTTCATTTGCACGGATAGCCCATTCGCATCACCTAGTTGCACCAGTTTGACAGATTGTTTAGTACACTTAAAGTTAATCGACATGGAAGATCAGATGTCAGCTTTTACTGCCGGGAAGGACTCAAGGATCCAGAACCTACTGTTACTTGAGAGTGAGGTGGGGAATCATAATAAACCACCAACGCTCTTAACGTTAGATGAGTTTTCCCACTGGAAACAACGTTTTGAGATCTACCTCAATGGAGTGGATCCAAATTTGTGGGAAGCTATCGAGATAGGTTACAGTATGCCGGTGGGAGCAGATGGGGTAAAGCTTACTTTGGGAGGGATGACTGATGCTCAGAAAGTTAAGTATAATGCAGAGAAGAGAGTCTATGCATTAATCACACAGTCTATTCTTAAAGATATTTTCCACCAGTACTCGGAGAATAAGCAGGCCAAGAAATTGTGGGATGAGCTGGAAAAGAGATATGACGGGAATGCTTCGCTGAAGGCAATTAAAGCTAAGGAGTTAAAGAAAGAATTTGACAACTTCTCATCGATTGGAAACGAGAGTTTGGACGATGTTATTGATAGATTCTACCATCTGATGAGTGAACTGCATACACATGGGGTTGCTACTACCATGGAAGAAAAAGTGTCAAATTTTGCAAACGGATTGCCAGAAAAGTGGGCTTCATTTGTGTCAAATCTAAGACAGAATGAGATGCTGGCAAAGTTGGATATCAATGACTTCATTCTAAAGCTGCGAGAAGAAGCACTTAGGATGAAGTACAGAGCTCAGAAGTCTTCATACACTCAGAATCCCGCTTTGTACAATGTCACTCCTCAAGCTAAGACATCTGGAGCACCTCTTAAGACTGCATTTGTGTCTAGCTCATCTGGTCTTTCACAAGCTTCTCCTTCATGTTCAGAAACATCAGGGTCTTCTTGTACCCATTACATTGGATCTGAAGCAAATGCTACTAGACTGAAGACCGAGAACCTAGGTAATGTGACTATGGAAGAAGCTCGAGAGCACATGGATCTCTTGGAAGCAGTGGTGCATTCTTATGATGGACTTGTTGCTGGGAAGATTGGAAACTGCCATCTGGCAGATGAGGACTATGAGCAGGTGGATGAAATGGAACTGGAGAGGATGGACATTATGTGGGCCTTAGCAAGTGCTGTCCGGAGGGCGAAGAAGTTTGTGAAAAAGACCGGATAGAACTCGGTTGCTACTAAGGATACCACATTTGGCTTTGACAAGAGTAAGGTGACCTGCTTCAACTGTGGAGAGAAGGGGCACTTCAAAAGAGAATGTGTGAAGCCAAAGAAGACTGGGAACGGGAACCCATTCTCGTCCTTCACTCGTCAAGACAAACAAGCTAGCAGTTCTACTTCATCAAGCAAGGATCCTAAAGCCTTAACTGCCCATGATGATGAAGGACAAGACAGGAGCTTTCGTTTTGTCTCTCCAGGCGAATCTAATATTGCAAGCGTAGAAGACTTAGATGATGATTCCGCGAGTGAAGGAGATATTGCAGTTGAGATAGCGATGTCAAATAGTGAAGAAACAACTACAACTGAGGTCAACTACAAGCCTGAAGAAGGGAATTCCACAGCAAAGACAGAATCATCAGAACCAGAGACATCTGATGCTGCGATGATGGCTAACTCTTCAGAATCTTCTCAGGTAAGTACCACTGACCAAATGTTTCAAAATCATACTTGTTCTGATTGTAATTCATTTAGAGATAGCATAGATCAGAAATTTGCTAGGTTATTAGATCACAATGATAACTTAGTAAAGGATTTGCAACAGTGCACTGAGGCTAATAGAGTTTTAAAACAAAATGAGCATAGTTACAAAGAAAAGATAGACCTTTTGACTAAACAGCTTAGGGAAACTGAAGTAGTTGCATTTAACCAAGCTAATGACATTAGGTACTATCTTAACTCCCTAGAAGACACTAAGAAGCAAAAGGCAGTTTTAGAAGTAGAAGTAAACTCATTAAAGCAAAAACTGCATAGTTGGACAAGTTCATCACACATTTTCCAACAATTAGTGAGAGAACGTAACAACGGGGAGGGTTTGGGTTATAAAGTGGTTCCACCACCACCTGAGACCTTGATGAACACTAAGAGTAGACAAATAAATAATAATCCCATCAAGGATCATGTGGTGTCTACTCCTCTTATTAGTGATCCAGATTGCTCATGTTCATCAAGTGAATCTGAAACAAAACAAAAGGAGGCCACTTCAAAGGCAAAGGGTAAAATGCCTTGTGTTAATCTGGAAAAAGAATTTGAAAAGGTTAATATAAAGTCAGGATCAAACAAAGTCAAATCAGAACCTAAAAGGACTGTTAATGTTAATCTTTCACAAGTTTCATGTCAAAAACCAGTTAACCAAAAGGAAAAAGATGTTAAAAATGTTAAAACAATTAATTTTGTTAAATAAGAGAAAACATCAAAAGAACCAGAGTGAAAACCTAAACTAAGTGATGTGACTAGAGTGTCACACACATCTCCACAAAGAAAGTTTAATCATAAAGTTGATAGCAGGTCATGCTATAACTGTGGAGAGTATGGACACATTGCTTCCTTTTGTCCTTACTATCAGACACCTAGGAAGAAGATTGAACTTCAGGATTCAAAACCTAGGTCTTCTAAGAGGAGTTCCTTAACTCCACCTAGAAGAACTAGTGAACCTAAAGTTCAACCCATTAGCCAGTCGACTGTTTATCACAAACAGGCATTGCACAAATCTGGCTTATGGAAAGAAAAGTCATCCTCTGTGTCTGATAATGATGACAAGAAGGAACCTGAGGTACCCTCACCCTCTAAGGATCAATGGGTTGAATTCATGATGTGTGATGCCTCTGGGAAACCCAAGCCAGTAAAGGCTTGGGTTCCTAACCTAAACTAATGTTTTACATTGTATGTGCAGGGTGTTCACTACAGTGCTGAAACCAACACGTGGATTGTAGACAACGGAGCATCCAGGCACATGACAGGAAACAGGGCTCTTTTATCAAACGTCAAACAAATAAAAGGAGGGCATGTTTCATTTGCTGGAAACAAGGGAGGCTATATCACAGCTCAGGGAGAAGTTGGAAATCAGAAAGTTAAGTTTGATAAGGTGAACTACGTTCAACAACTTCAAAACAACTTACTTTCTGTTTCCCAAATCTGTGATAAGGGATTTAAAGTCATATTCGACAACAAGAAGTGTTACGTCCTAAAGAAAGACTACGTGATTCCGGAGGACCACGTTTTGATGACAGCTTCAAGATATAAAGACCTTTATGTCTTGGATCTCTCAACAGCTTCTACAACGGATCATGAAGTTCAGTGCTTTCTCTCAAAAGCAACTAAGAAGGACTCCATCTCTTGGCATAGGAGAATGGGACACATCAATCAACGGAAGATGAATCACTTGATCCAGAAAGATCTTGTGAGAGGAGTTAATGTCAAGAATTTCCAACTTCCGGATTTTTGTGTAGCTTGCAAGAAAGGCAAACAGACGAAGAAGTCTCATAAGGAAAAGAAAGTTCATTCAATAGAACTTCCTCTTGAACTTCTTCACATGGATCTGTTTGGTCCAGTCAGTACAAAGAGCATTGCAGGCGACTTGTATCGTTTTGTGGTTACTGATGACTACTCAAGATTCTCTTGGGTAATGTTTCTGAAGTCCAAATCAGAAACATTTGAGTCATTCAAAGAGTTAGTAACCACACTGGAATCTCTCTACAAGCTGAAGGTGAGACAAGTATGCTCAGACAACGGGACTGAATTCAAGAATCAATGGATGGAGGCTTACTGCAAGGAAAAGGGAATTGTGCATCAATTCACTTCTGCCTACACGCCTTAGATGAATGGTGTTGCTGAGAGAAAGAACAGAAGCTTGATAGAGACAGCACGGACAATGTTGGCAGACTCGAAACTGCCTATCCAATTCTGGAATGAGGCAGTGGCAAATGGATGTTATACATTGAATCGAGTTCTGATAGTCAAGCGCCACAGAAAGACATGTTACGAGCTACTACAACGACGTAAACCTAATCTGGAATATCTCGAACCTTTTGGCGCGCCGTGCACACTTCTGAAGAAGACTCAAGAAAGTAAATTCAGCGAGAAGGCTGATGAAGGAATCTTCCTAGGATACAACATACCGAACAAGAGAGTTTACAACAACTCAACGGGTTTAGTAGAAGTGTGGTGTAATGTTGATGTTCAGATATATACCACACCACCTACTGGCAAAGGACCCGCCTACTTTTTCGACTATGATGGATTCTTCAAGTCCTTCAACATCCCTATCTCTCCTTCTGATGACGAGTTAGGTACTCGAATGATGTATGATATCTTGAATACACCATCTCTTGATTCAACATCATCGAGCTCACAGGGAGAATCATCTAATCAGTCAGGGGGAGTAGTCGACGACAGTGACTCCTCCTCAGAAGATGAAGCTGAAGAAGATGACCAGAACAGTCAGGAGGAACAGGTTCCAATCCCTTCAAGTCCACAAGCATCTAACAGTGATGCAGCTTCGACTTTGGAACCTCAAACTCCTTCTACCTCAGATGCAGAACCACATGTTCACAATCTTGGCTCTGAGGTAGCTGTTCCTATCACACCAGGATCACGTCTAAATGTCTATCATCCCCTAGACAATGTCATTGGGGATGTCAGATCAGGAGTACAAACCCAAAATCAGCTATACTCAGCTGATTATGCCTCTGTTATGGAAAAGGGATACATTCATGATGGTGCTTATCGGTGTTTTGTCTCGCAGTTTGAGCCAAAATAGGTCAGTGAAGCACTAAACGATAAGGCGTGGGTGAGTGCCATGCAAGAAGAACTTCTTCAGTTTAAGAAGTTACGTGTATGGACGCTGGTAGATAGACCTAAAGGTGCTAAGGTCATTGGCACCAAATGGGTCTTGAAATGCAAGAAGGATGACCAAGGGGTCATTATCAGGAACAAGGCTCGACTGGTGGTTCAGGGATTTCGCCAAGTCGAGGGGATTGACTACAATGAAGTGTTTGCACCAGTGGCAAGGATGGAAGCCATCCGTATCTTCCTTGCCTATGCATCGTATATGAAGATTAAAGTCTATCAATTAGATGTTAAGAGTGCATTCCTTCATGGGGAAATTCGAGAGACAGTGTATGTCAGTCAACCCGAGGGATTTGAAGATCCTTATCATCGGGACAGAGTTTATAAACTCGACAAGGCTTTATACGGGCTTCATCAAGCTCCAAGGGCTTGGTATGAGAAACTCTCAACTCATCTTGTGAAACCCGGCTTTCGCAGGGAGTCATTGACTGCACGCTGTTCATCAAAGAAAAAGATGGAGACCTACTGCTAGTATAGATCTATGTCGATGACATAATCTTCGGTTCAAAGAACGAAGAATTATGCAAAGAGTTTGAAGCAGTTATGCAGAAAGAGTTTGAGATGAGTGCTATGGGGGAGATGAAATTCTTTCTCGGGTTACAGGTGGATCAGACACCAAATGGGATCTTTCTACATGAGACTAAACAAGTGTAAATGGTGATAGTCGGGTGCGAATAACAAAGAACAGAGAGTTTAGAGTGTGTGAATGAACGAGTGAAATGAAATTATGTCAAGTGTTGAATTTATATAGTTGTGAAAAACCCTTAGATGCATGACCACTGTGTAGGCGCATGACCACTGTTGAGACGCATGAGGCTTAGTCGCATGACTACTGTACAAGCGTATGACTCCTGTTTAGGAGCATGACTTAGGCGCATTGGCACTATTCAGGCGCATGAGCACTGTTTTTGGCGCTTGAGCACTGTTCAAGCGCATGACCTAGCCTGAAACACCTAACACTTGGACAATTTCATGAACCCTCAGTTCGTATGAGAACTGTTTAGGCGCATGGACTTTCAAGGCATCTACACTTGGTTTATTTTAAATATGGAAAGTCTGATACTGTTCAGGCGCATGATCTTGGATAAAACACCCAACACTTAACCAAAGTTTCAGACTTATGACCATTGTTTAAGCGCATGAGTTGGAACCAAAACGCCCAACACTTGACAAATATCTGAAAATTCTTCATACTCCTTAAATGGACTTATGACTATTGTTTAGGTGTATGAGGCACTTTCCATATGTCTAATACTTGGAATTTATTCACCAAAATAATCCAAACCCTAATTTTGAGAATTTTCACTATTCTTCATAAAATTTTCAACTTTTAGTCAAACTTTAAATTGACACATCAATCAATTTATTTTGACTTATTATCATTCAAAATCAATTTTGACACACAGAAAAATTTTAATTTTTATTGTTCAAATCATTTCCTGTCATTTTAGTCTAATTTTTTTTTTGATATTTTTCAAAAATTACAAACAATTTCAATTCTTTATTTTTAAATTGCAAGAAGCTTTTCCACATTTCAAATCAATTTAAAATCTTTGCAGGTTCATTTTTTTAATCATATCAAACACACACATACTTGTAAAAATTTAGCATCATCCTTTTCATCCAAACATTTATTTTGATTTTCTTTTTTAATATTTACTCCCCTAAACTTTTAAGTTCAAAAACTTAGAAGTTTATTTAATTGATGAAAATTAAAGACAAACCAATCATTATCAACATGCCTACAGATATAAAATCAAACAAAAATCAAAATAAAGCAGAATAAAACTCTACAATATACAAAATGAATCATATGCCTACAGTGAGATCATATCAAATAAAAATCAGCACATTGAATTAAAAAATTTTGGATAGTCATAGACAGTAATTAAATCCTGATAAAGTGTGTTCAAGGTTAGCGTTACCACAACAAAGGAGACACCAGATCTACGGAAAGACAATAAGTACTTTGGCAAAAGTATCAGCACGCTAACTTTTTCAATTCTTGGATTGATTAAGATTCAATTAGATATGACATTATGTAACCCACACTTAGACTTAGAGAGTACGACCCTCGTCAAGGTATGCAAGCAAGCACTTTTACTCAACTTTAAAAATCTGACATATATGTATAACCAGATCTTATGTTTAGGTCAATAAGAGAATCATCATGGTAAAACCATTTGATATTCTTCGAGAAAACCACCATGGACGAACCATTAGGTAATCCTGAATCCGTTTCATAAAGAAATAGATAGAGATGATTCATAAGAATCATAGGACATTCATTTTGGACTTTTGAAAGGATTGTGCACATTGGCATCTTTTGCATCAAGTGAGAATATCCAGGTCTGTAATGACTTACAACCGTCACTTCAAGTCTATGATGACTCATAACAGTGAACTGAATAGATGCGGTAATCATATCTCATGGTTATTCATAACACCACTAGGTGTGAGGTTGTGACTTGACAAACAATCAATCAAATAAGCCAACACCACTCATTAGAACTAAGATGGATACACACAAATGCATAATGATTTAGTTAAATCACAAGAATCTAACTTTTCAGTATAATTGCATGAGTTTACCCGCACATCATATCTGATTACGTCAGACTTTATTAACGCGTGAAGTATGCAACTGATTAAAACTGATGTACTATCATTTCTCACATATTGCAATTGCAAATTCAATCCTAAAATATAAATTGAACAACTAACTATATTTTTATATTTTCATTTTATATTTTTTTATTTTGATTTTGCAATATGTAATTTTTTATTTGCTTTTTCTTTTAGCACACACACAATATATACAATCAGGCTGTCAAGTTTGACAATTTCTCTTTTAATTTGATTATAAAAAGTCAGGAGGGTTCTTTTCATTTTGATAAGACAAAATCAGTTTTCAACATTATTAATGAGACCAATAGACTAAAACAAATACTCAAACCTTCCTGGTAAAAAGGCATTTGTAAAAAGGTCAGCCAATTGTTTTTCAGTTGATATTTGAATCAAAATGATTAAACCTTTTTTAGAGTTATCTCTGAGAAAATGATATCGAATTTTGATATCCTTTGTTTTTGAATGTTGGACATGATTAGCTGTTATAAACATAGCAGTGGTGTTATCAATGTAAATAGGAGTTTTAAGAAAATTGAACCTGTAATCCAGCAGTTGGTTTTGTAACCAAAGGATTTGAGAACATCCTGCTGATGCAGCTATGTACTCAGCTTCTGCAGTTGAGACTAAGACATTTGTTTGTTTCTTACACTGCCATGAGACTAATCTGGGACCTAAAAACTAACAACCACCTGTAGTAGATTTACGATCTTGACAACATTCCCATAATCACTATCTGTATATCCATGTAACTCAAAGTTTCCTTCATAAGGATACCATAACCCTAGAGCCGGTTTTCCTTTGAGATATCTGAATATGTGTTTGACAGCGATAAGGTGAGATTCCTTCAGGTCTGATTGATACCTGGCACAAACACAGACTGCATACATTATGTCAGGTCTAGATGCAGTAAGATACATCAAAGATCCATTCATAGATCTGTATAAAGTTTGGTCAATTGATTTTCCTTTTAGATCAGGATCAATCTTGGTATTGACGTCAAATGGAGTTCTGATAGATTGACAATCTTGCAGTTTGAACTTTTTCAATAGCTTGTCAACAAATTTCTCTTGATTAATGAAAATTCCATTTGTAGACTGTTCACTTGCAATTCGAGGAAAAAGTTTATTTCTCCCATAGAACTCATTTGAAAATGAGATTTCATGATCTCTTCAAATTCTGAGCACAATTTCTGGCTGGTAGAACCAAATTTGATATCGTCCACATACACTTGAACACATAAGAGATCATCCGCATCCTTCTTTATGAATAAAGTTGGATCAATTTTCCCTCTTGTGTATCCATGTGGATCAAATGCTGTGACAATGTCTCATACCAGATTCTAAGAGCTTGATGTAGACCTGTTGGACCAAAAGAACCAATGAGCTTGATCAGAAAAACCTCTAAATCCCACAGACATTAAAACTGCTGAAGAAGATCACAACAGCTGAAGACATCAGCTGATTACAAAGGTCTGAAGACAAAGTCTGAAAGTAAAGAACTGAAGACAAAGTCTGAAGATGAAGTGCTGAAGACAAAGACTGAAGACCAGAGTGATCAGTAGTTTATTGTTTCAGTAGTTTTTAGTCAGTAGTTTCATGTATTTGTACTTAGCATTTTCTGAAATGTGATCAGTTGTTGAGAACATCTCAGTAGTTTGCATATTTCAGTTGTTTTGTAAATTCTGTTAGATGTCACTATCAAGTTACATCAGCAGACGTCACATTCCTCTATATAAGGGATGTTGACCTAGCTGTATTCTAACCGAAGCATTACGCGTGAATGAAAACATTCCTTTAATAGAAATATTCTCTCTATAATTATGATTGAGTGTTTTGCATATTCACTAGTTTTCTTGCTTGAATTCGATCTTAATTCGTGATATTCCGCTGCATAATTCAAATCTAATTGATCCGATCCTATCAAATGGTATCAGAGCAGGTTAATCATTGATCGATCTAACAATTGATCACTGAAACTGTTCTTTTGATAGCAAAGGTTGATCGAATTAGTATTTTTGCAAGAATTGATTATAGAGATTGATTTTCTGTGCTTCCGGCTAATTAATTGAGATTCTAATTGTGTTTTCTAATTGTGTTGTTGAGTTTTCAAACTAGACCGATTTTAATCTCATTGAATTCAATTGAATTAGTTAAAATGACTACTTCAATGAATGATCCTCACAATACTGGCTCCTCAACTAAGCCTCCAATGCTTGTTAGGAGTGAGTATAACATATGGCAACGCCGAATGCTCCATCACCTGTCTGTTAACAGTTCAGGTTGTTGGAAGTCTGTGGTTCATGGACCATACAAGCCTATGGTGAGTAATCCTGAAACCAATGAGATGGTTCCTAAAAAGAAGGAACAATTTTTTGATGAGGATTTAAAACTGTTTGAGATTGATGCTAAAGCCCATGGAATTCTGGCCATGGCACTGCCTAATGAAATCTATTCTGGGCTCATGCATCATGAAACTGCTTATGATCTCTGGGTTGCTCTGAAGGAACAATTTGGAGGAACTGATGAGGTCTTAGCAAACAACAGAGAAATCCTTGCCCAGCAATATGAGATATTCTCTCATAGGAAGGGTGAGACACTGACTCAACAGTTTGAGCGGTTTTCATGTTTAATTTCTGAGCTTAAAATGGTTCAACATGAATACACAAACAGCCAGATGAATAACAGATTCCTCAGATCCCTGCCTGAGAGATGGGACACTTACACCATTGTCCTACGCTCTAGTGCAAATCTGGATACTCTATCTCTCACCCAACTTCATGGAAACTCTTAACATTTGAGAGAGAGATAGAATAGAAAAGGAAACTATCTTCATCTGGAAAGCTCACTGATGACTTTGTACCAGGTAACACTGCTCTGGTTGGTCATGAGTCTGAATATGCTTCATCTGAAAATCTATAGATGAGCATATTGATTTCTCTTCAAACAGTGGAAATCATGCTTTTGTTGGAGTTGAGGGAAACTCAGGTTTTAATGTTGATAATTTGTGTTTTATGATGGATGATTTGAAAGAAATTGCTGATGATGATCTGGAAGAGATGGATATTCTAAGCCAAAAGGCATTGATTAATATCAGATCTCAAAAGATTTATAAAAGAACAGGTAGGAAATTTCCTGGTCTCTCTGGCAAAACCAAGGTTGGTTTTGACAAGAGTAAGTTGAGATGTCACAAGTGCCACAGACTTGGACATTTTGCTAGAGAGTGTAGATCATCTGGATCTAACTCATCTGCACCCTTTGTGACTTTTCCAAGTAATAATTCACAATCCAAAGGGCAACATCCTACCAGTTCTGATCATCATTCACAACATCAATCATCTCCTGCATACTTTGTCCCTCAAAGCCCCATGCCATATCCTTATCCATGCTTTTACATGCCTCAGTCTGGTCAAGTTTCTGTACCCATGGCTCAACAACCACATGCTCTACCTGATCCTCAGCCATCTCAAACAAATCAGCAATCTCAACCTCAATCTCATCAGAGCTTTTTCACCCCTGAGGTTGTTGACTGGAGCAGCCTACCAGATGATGTCTCTGGTTATTCTAAGCAATTTGCTGGTGCTGGTCAACATGGTGGTGACAACCCTTTTGGAAACCTTGCTTTAATGGCCCTGGAATCTACTGATGACAATCCTTCATCATCACAGGTACCACAGGTATCTTCTGAGGCTAAGGCCAAGTTATGTTCTGAATCATGCATAGCTGCTTTTGTTTCTATTAGGGAAGCAAATGTAGCTTTAATTAATCAAAACCTTGACCTAGAAAAGGCAATTTCCAAAAGAAAATCTGAGTTTGAGTCTGTTTTAAAAGAGAAGGATGAGGAGATTTATAAACTTAAATGTCAAATTACTGATGAAAAAGCAAAGGTAGAGGTCATTCTAGAAAATCACAAGAATCTCAAAGAAACACTTGCAGCTACCCAAGTTGATTGTGAACGATGGGTAACATCATGCAAGGGATTTGAAATGCTTCTCAGTAAGCAAACTGCTTCCAATGTGAAGTTTGGGATTGGGTATAATCATACCATACCTCCCACAGATTTTACTCCCAAGTTAGAAGTACAATCTGAGGTTGAGAGTCATTCCCAAACCACATCATCAGGTGTTTCATCCTTAACTGAAAATTCAAAATCCGAGGATGAAGATAGTGTGAGTATCTCAGTTAATCAAATAACTGATGATCCCACTGCTTCGAAACACTTGATCAAGAAGAGGCTGAGAAATTCAGGTGTTGTTCCACAAGGTACTCAAAGTACTGAAGGGCAAAACACAACACCTGAAGAGCATTTTAAATCAGAGGAAAACAAGCATTCCTTGACAACTGCTGAAGAATCTATCAGGATTCTAAAAAGTACTGATAGAAAACCACTGAAGAAGAAATCTTCAGTTGTTGAAAATCCTTCAGTACTTCCTAAAAGTACTGAAAGGAAGAAAGTACTGAAGAACAAATCTTCAGTAGTTTCATCAACTTCAGCAGTTGATCAAGAAAAGATGAAAAGAAAGCCATGTGAAATATGTGGTTTGTTCAATCATCTGACTGATGAATGCTGGTATAACAAGGGTTTAAAATTCAATAAAGAGAAAATCATTAAGAATGGAAATGCATAAAATGAAAAATGAATTTCAAACCAAGTTTGTACCACAATCATCTCATTCTAATAAACCTAAGCTTTCTCAAAAAGTCACTAAGGAGGAAGGCAACAGCTGCAAATATTCCTCAGGGAATATTGAAAACTCAGACTAAGTCTGTGTCTTTTCAAAAGAAGGATGTAGTGAATAACAAGAACAAATCATCTACAAGTACTGATGTGTCAACTGAGTTGAAAACTCTGTCAACAAATCAGACACAACTGTGATGATGGTTCAACATCTATTGGGGAGAGTTAACCAATTAGATGTTTTTGTGATTAAACCACTGAAAAGGATACCTAAGCCAAAATCCAAGGAATCCTTTTCAGCATCATCTACATCTTCAAAAGCTGTTAATCATGCACAACCTGTTAGTTTAACATCTGTTGATGAAAACAGACCCAAAACCAAAAAGGTTTGGGTCTCAAAGGCTAACTAATGTTTGTGATAAATGCAGGGTTCTTCATCATGCCAAAGAAGCATCTGGTATGTGGACAGTGGAGGATCCATGCACATGACAGGGAGCAGCTCTCTTCTTCATGACTATTCCCAAAGGAAGAAGGGATTTGTTTCTTTTGGAAATGATGCCAAGGGTTACATCATTGGGAAGGGTTTTGTCTCAAATGGGGAGATAAGATTTGATGATGTTAACCATGTGGAGAACCTCAAATACAATCTTTTGAGTGTCAGTCAAATGTGTGATAAAGGGCATGTTGCACTTTTCACAAGTCAAAACTGTCGGATTCTGTCTTCCACAGTTTTGCACAAGATTGACAAAATATTGGATGAGTATACTCTCCTGAAGGCCAACAGGATTGGAAGAGTATATGCTTTAGATCTATCAAAGAAAATTGATCTAAAAGGCCATCCATGTCTGTTCTCCAAAGCCTCTCCTCAAGAATCTGAACTATGGCATAGAAGGCTGGGTCATGTGAATTTCAAGAACATGAATCAGCTCATTCATCATGGTTTAGTGAGAGGTTTGCCATTGAAGGAGTTCAAGTGTGATGATAACTGCCCAGCTTGCTTTAAAGGAAAGCAACACAAAGCTTCATTCCCTTCTATAGAAGAACCTAAGTCCACTGCCTGCTTGCAATTACTGCACATGGATCTCTTTGGTCCTGTGAGAGTAATGAGCATGGCAAAGAAAAAGTACTGTCTGGTAATTGTGGATGATTACTCAAGATATGTATGGACTTTCTTCTTGCACTCCAAGGATGAGGCTGCTCAAAGTATCATCTATTTTGTGTTACATGTGGAAAAGCAGCATTCACTTCCAGTTAAGTGTGTGAGAAGTGATAATGGGACAGAGTTTAGGAATCACACTCTTGATGAATTCTATTTGTCTAAGGGAATCAAAAGACAATATAGTATTCAAAGAACTCCAGAGCAAAATGGAGTGGTGGAGAGAAAGAACAGGACCCTGATTGAAGCTGCAAGGACAATGTTGGCTGACTCTGGTTTGCCACTAACCTTTTGGGCTGAAGCTGTCAATACAGCTTGCTATGTTCAGAATAGAGTATTAGTGAATCAGAGGTTGATGAAGACTCCTTATGAGCTCTTACATCATTTGGCTCCTTTGATTTCATTCTTTAGAGCATTTGGGTGTCCATGTTATATTCTTAACACAAGTATACTTCAGAAGTTTGATTCCAAGGTGGATGCAGGGTATTTTGTTGGGTATTCATCTACTTGCAAGGCATACAGAGTGTTCAACTGCAGAACAAAGATTGTTGAAGAGACTTTGCATGTCAAGTTTAATGAATCCCCAAAAGACAAGATTCCTCAAAACCCTGTTGAGATGTTTGACTTGGACATACTGCAATATGTTCCATATCAGCCTCCACCTGTTGTGGTCTCTGAAGTTCCATCCTCTCCAACTGAAGATACAAATGCAAGTTGTAGTGATCATCTGCCTGTTTCTACTACACTTGATGTTCCTGTAGCCTCAGCAGCTCCATCCACAACAAATGCTGATGAAATCTCTGAATCCTCTACTTCATTTGAACTGCCATCTCAGTCTAGGTTTCAAGAGTCTACATCAACATCTGTTGCTGCTGAATCTTCTACAAACACTTGCACAGATATTATTGCATATCAAGAATTGAAGAATCATCCCATGTCCCAGATCATTGGTGACATAAATGCTGGTGTTTCAACAAGAAGTCAATTGTCCAATTTCTGTCTCTATGCTCTCTTCATCAGTCAGCAAGAGCCAAAGAATTATCATGTGGCCTTAAGGGACAATGGATGGGTTGAAGCCATGCAGCTTGAGCTTCTTCAATTTCAAAAACAGCAAGTGTGGGAACTGGTTCCTCTACCCCAAGGTAAGTGTGCAATAGGCACTAAATGGGTGTTTAGGAATAAAACTGATGAAAAAGGCCAAATTGTCAAGAACAAGGCCAGACTGGTTGTACAGGGGTTTTCACAAGAAGAAGGTATTGATTATGATGAAACCTTTGCCCCTGTAGCCAGACTGGAGGCAATTCGATTGTTTTTAGCTTATGCTGCTTTTCATAACCTTAAAGTTTTTCAAATGGATGTCAAAAGTGCATTTTTATATGGTAAAATAAAAGAAGAAGTTTATGTGTGTCAACCACCAGGTTTTGAAGATCATAAACACCCTGATTGGGTGTATAAGCTTGATAAGGCTCTTTATGGGTTGAAACAAGCACCCAGAGCCTGGTATGAAACATTATCTAACTTTCTTCTTCAAAATAATTTCACTAGAGGCTCCATAGATAAAACTTTGTTCATAAAGAAAGCTGGCATGCATAAGCTCCTTGTTCAAATTTATGTTGATGATATTATTTTTGCATCATCTGATCCACAGTTGTGTGATGCATTCACAAAATTGATGCAACAAAAGTTTGAAATGAGTGCAATGGGAGAATTACAGTTCTTTCTGGGTTTACAAATCAAACAACTGACTGATGGAACTTTCATTCATCAGTCAAAATACACAAAAGATTTGTTAACCAAGTTTGATTTACAAAACTGTAAAACCTGTTCTACTCCCATGTGCAGCAACACACAACTGGATGCTGATCAAAAAGGTAAAGCAGTTGATGAAACTCTTTACAGATGTATGATTGGTTCCTTGATGTACCTAACAGCTTCTAGACCAGATATTATGTTTGCAACTTGTGTCTGTGCTAGATTTCAGGCTGCTCCTAAGGATCCCATATGATTGCAGTCAAGAGGATCTTTAGATATTTGCAAGGAACTAAATCTCTAGGACTATGGTATTCCACTGGGCACTCTTGTAAATTGGTTGCTTTTTCTGATAGTGACTATGCAGGGTGTAAGTTAACCAGAAAATCAACTTCTGGTGGATGCCAATTTCTAGGCAACTGTTTGGTCTCTTGGCAGAGTAAGAAACAAACATCAGTTGCTACATCAACAGCTGAAGCAGAGTACATTGCAGCTGCAAGCTGTACATCTCAGGTACTTTGGCTTCAAAATCAGTTATTGGATTATGACATTACAGAGACTAAGACTCCATTATTAATGGATAGTTCTTCAGCTCTTTGTATTGTTAAGAATCCTGTCCAGCATTCTAGGACCAAACATATTGAGATCAGACATCATTTCATTAGGGATTGCTATGAAAAAGGTCTGATTGATCCAAAGTTTGTGCCTAGTGCTGATGAGCTTGCAGATATATTTACTAAGCCTTTGGATAGTGCAACTTTTCATAATCTTGTACTCAGGCTTGGTATGCTGCAACTAGAATAATTTGACAACTACTGATGCTCTTAGTTCATAAATACTGATGAGCATTAGTATACTTTTGTCAAAAATAAGTGCTGATAAGTCATTTTATCTTCAGTAGTTTTACAACTACTGAAGACTAAATTACTAAAAAGTACTGAAGTACCTTATTTGTTTGAAAAGACTGATGTAGTTCAAACTACTGATGTCTTTTATAATAAATAAATACTGATGACCAATGAAACATCTGAAAATCAGATGATCTGATGAGTAAGTGTCAAGGTCATTGAAACAACTGAACTTTGTGAATTGACGACAACTACTGTTTCATTTCCAAACAACTGAAGCCAAAACCAAGTCTTCAGTAGTTTTACAACTACTGATGACCAACACCAAGTCTTCAGTTGTTTTCTAACACCTGATTACTAACACCAACACTTTCAGTTGTTTTCCCTCAGCCGTTTCATAACCTATATATACCTAACCCTAACTTCAACCTTTTCATAACCCACTTTCCAAACGTTCATCTTCCATTAATGGCGACAATGCAAATCAAACCTCGACACAACTGTGTTGCTCATCTTACCAAATCACCTTTCTGGAACAAGTTTGATGCTGCTATCGACTTGATGGTTGATTCCCAATACCGCACAGCCTTTCTCTTAAATCCTACCATCTACCCCGATACCCTGTGCCAATTCTGGACAAACGTTACTGTTCATACTGCTGAGAATGATGACACCATCACTCTCCAGTCTTTTGTTAACCAGAAACGGGTGATCATCACTCCTGAGATCATTCGTCAAACCCTAGACCTGAATGATGCCACCTATCCCACCAAGTACCCAAAAGGCACCATTGATCTTTCTTTTGCTAATCATGGTTATGAAGGTGACCTAAGTGCTACTACCATCCTGAAGAAGCACTTCCATGATGCCGAGCGACTCATATTTCACATGATCAATGTCTGCCTTGCTCCCAAAACATCCTCTTGGGATCAAATGTCATCCAGATGGCAACAGGTATCATATTCTATCCTTGAACATCAAAATCTAAATTTTTCTGATATTATCTTTTTGGAACTGAAAGATTTGGCATTGAAACCTGTGGCAAATAGATGGATATTATATCCAAGGTTTCTTATGGCAATCATTTTAAATCAATTAAAATCTGATGGCCTTGTTGGCCTTGGAGTCCCTGCTCTGCTGGTTTTGCCAGAGGTATACTCCAGGCACAACTCAAACCCACAACTCAAAAAGGCTGCCAAACTGCTCAAACCCAAGCAGAGGGAACCCACAGCCTCCACCTCCAAATCTAAAGTCCCCTCCAAACCAAAACCAAAGAAAACCAAAAAGGCTACTCAGGGAGTTGAGTCCCCTGATGATGCCCCTGTAGCACAAACGCAGGATGAGACTACAAGCCTTAATCCCCTTGTAGTTTCAATGACTCCACCAGCTGAAACCGCTCAGGTATCCTCTCAACAGGATCCTGATGCAACCAATATTGGGGAAACCACATTACTGGAATCTATCTCACTTGAGAAGATTGCCATTGAAGAGCACCACTCTCCCCAGGTGCAAACCTTTTCACCCCCATCTCCCACTGATACCACCCCTACAAGCCCAACTGCAGTCATTGCACAAGTGCTGACTCAGCTACATTCCTCTACCCCTCCCCAGAAACCTGTTACTACTGGGAAAACCTCAACAGCTGAGGGAGAGGATCAAAATGTAGTTGATAACCAACAGCATAGGGATTCTAAAGTTCAGTCTCCTAGTGTAGATGTGGAGACTAGAACATCTGGTGAGGCTACCTCTTCCCCTGTTTCAACACATGAACAGGATGAAGCAGGTATCATCTCTAAGACCTCACCAGAGGCAACTGTCAATGAAGGACATGCTCCTGAGGCAGGAAGTCCCCAGTTCCAAGACAAAGGGGCACATGTGATCACTGATTTACACTCAGCACATGTTCATCCTGATTCACTCAGGAGGTCAGCTGATTCAGTTTATACTGATGATGACCTGGGCTTTTTCTTTGAAGTCTTAGCCCAAAATACTATTCTTGAGGCTGAGGTTTGTAGATTAAAAGATCTGCTTCCCATCATGCCTCAGGAATCAAGTCCATCTGCCCCAATACACCCACAGATGGCAGCTTCTGTTGAAGCTTCACCAAACACTGAGCCACTCAAATCAAACAAACCACCAGCCTCTGGTTCAGGCACCATTTCTCAGAGAGAGAACCCCTCTGAGCAAATGGTTGCTGCTTTTAAATCTTCCTTTACCTCTCATCACCCCCATCATCACATCTATTGTTCATCAAACCATTGATGAGAGGATCTCCTCAGATCTTAAATCCCTTGTGACTGATGTTGTGTCAAAGCACCTTTCTGACATTCAAACCCCTGAACCCAATGCAACCAAAAAGGGGGAGTCTAAGTCAGTAAAGGATGATAAAAGGAAAAGAGCTGAAGAGGAAGAAGCTAAGGAAGAGAATAAAGGCAAAGAGATCATCACATACAAAAGAAAGAAGAGTATTGGTGAACAAACAGAAGATGAGAAGAGTTTAGATGAGATGATCAAAGAAGCTGATGACCAACATAGCAGATCCATGGACAGGATCATTGATCAGCTCTTTAGGCAAGGATTTGATACTGCCAAACTTGACTCAGAGATCAGAAGACTTGAGATTCAAGAAATTGAGAATCGATGGGCAAGTTGCAATGAAGACGAAAGGGAGAGATTAGAGGCTATGATTATATTCCTCTCTAAACACTTGGGAAGACCTATCATTGAGATCAAGTCATGGTCCAGAGATAGCATTTTGGAGATAACTACCAAAATATGCTCATCTGAAAGCTTCAACAAAGGCTTAATCATTGAAGCTCTGGATGAAGCTGGTGCTGGGAAGAGAACTGATATGGCCAAGTTATCCAAAGCCACCCTCACCAACAAAATGATAGAGCAGCCCTTAAAATCTCCTTTACCAAAACAATCTTCAAAGCCAACCTCACAACCAAAACAGCCAATCTCAAAACCTTCAAAACAACCAACCTCTCAACCTCCAAAACAATCAACCTCACAACCATCTAAACCAACCCCTTCACCAAAGAAACCCATCCAATATTCCACCAGTGAAGCACCCAAAAGAAAAAGAAGACTGCTGAGGATGGAAGAAGAAGAAGAAGAGGATGAAGAAGTCAACATGCCAATATCTGCTATTCTTGAAAAGAAGAAACTGAAGCCTAGGAGTCAATCACAAACAATAACTCCTGAAACTCAAAGGCAGATAGTTAAGGTCAAAATTGAAGAAGAAGAACAGCAGAAGCAGCATGATGAGCAATTTTTTAGAATGGTTGACAAGGACTTCCCTCAGTCCTCATCCATTCAAGCTATGAAGATACAAGCTCAGAGGCTGTACACTCTCAGACATACTTTTCAACATCAAAAAGAAAGAGTGAGGATTTGGCCAGATCCCAGGGTAAGTTCTAGAATTCACAAGAAAAACTTACCAAGTAGATATCATGGCCAAGTAAGAAAGACTTGAATGCTGCAATCATGTTGGCCATGGTAGTCTCACCCTGGGAAATCATTGAAGAATTCAAGAGAGCTCACACATCCAAATCAACCCCTATGTCTATTCTTGAGAACAAAATGATCAAGAAGGGGTTGTTGTACAAAAGACTTGAAGATCTTCAAAAGAGTGAACTCTAGTTGCTGCTCGAAGGCTCTCATCCAGATGAATTTGCATATAGAGAGATAACAACTGTTGAGTTGAAGAATGGGAAGACAGTGAGGTATTGTCTGAATACTATGGGCCTGAGTTCTTCTTTGAGGGAGAAGCAGAAGAACTCACTAAGGAGGAACAAGTTGTTCTCCTTGAGGCCTATGCAAGGGAGTCTTTCAGACTCATCAATGGGAAATAGGTTTCATGGTTAGGACAAGACTCTGTGTCCAATTTCCCCAAGACAGAGTTCCCTTCCATACTTAGCCAATCAAAAGATTAGAAACATTTTCCTGGCCTATGCTTATCTGTCTACCTCTGAAGCTGATCAAGAGAGTATTTTTGCCAAAGAATAAGTGGGATCTTCAATAAAGTTAGAGGTTTTGGCTGCATTGGTTCAGGGGGAGTTTGTTCGACCAAAAGAACCAATGAGCCTGATCAGAAAAACCTCTAAGTCCCACAGACATTACAACTGCCGAAGAAGATCACAACAGCTGAAGACATCAGCTGATTACAAAGGTCTGAAGACAAAGTCTGAAAGTAAAGAACTGAAGACAAAGTCTGAAGATGAAGTGCTGAAGACAAAGACTAAAGACCAGAGTGATCAGCAGTTGTCACAACAGCTGAAGTTGTTAACTTCAGTAGTTGTGATGGTTTTACTTTTCAGTACTTGTAATTTTACATTTCAGTAGTTTATTGTTTCTGTAGTTTTTACTCAGTAGTTTCATGTATTTGTACTTAGAATTTTCTGAGATGTGATCAGTTGTTGAGAACATCTCAGTAGTTTGTATATTTCAGTTGTTTTGTAAATTCTGTTAGATGTCACTATCAAGTGACATCAGCAGACGTCACATTCCTCTATATAAGGGATGTTGACCTAGCTGTATTCTAACCGAAGCATTACGCGTGAATGAAAACATTCCTTTAACAGAAATATTCTCTCTATAATTATGATTGAGTGTTTTGCATATTTACTACTTTTCTTGCTTGAATTCGATCTTAATTCGTGATATTCCGCTGCATAATTCAAATCTAATTGATCCGATCCTATCAAGACCATATAAAGCTTTGCTCAACTTGTACACACGATAAGGGAATTCTGCATCTTCAAAACCTTGAGGTTGCTTGACATACACCTCATATGTGATTGCTCCATACAAAAATTCACCTTTGACGTTCATTTGGTACACCTTGAATTTCATATAAGAAGCATAATCTAGGAAGACACAAATTGCTTCAAGTCTCGCAACTGGAGCGAACACTTCATCATAATCAATTCCTTCCTCTTGGGTGTAACCTTATGCTACTAGTCTCGCCTTGTTACGAAAAATAATTCCTCGATCATCTGATTTGTTTTTGAACAACCATTTTGTGCCAATGGCATTTTCTCCTTCAGGTAAATCCACAAGCTTCCACACTTCCTGTTTACAGAACTGTAGTAACTCTTCTTGCATAGCCTCAATCCAACTATTGTCCTGTAACGCTTCAGTGATGTTTTTAGGAAAATTTGAGATAGAAAACACGAGTATAAGCAATTATTTGCTTTCTTTGAATGACTTCTCCTTGTTCTCTCATTCAAAGGACCAATAATCTGTGATATAGGATGTTTCTTGTGAATAAGAGATGTCGGGGTCTCATCTTCTTGAACATTCACATCAAGATTAGTCTGTTTCAAGTTGGAAAGCTGATGCAACAAGTTTGAAGAATGTCGAGTGAAATTCGGAACGTGTGTCGGTGAGTTGATAAAGTAATCAAGTTTGTCATTAACATCTATATCTCTAGATACAGATGAAGTTCCAGACTCAGGTTGTAAAATTATTGGCCCATCATTAGGAATTGGTTGAGAAACATCTGAATTTTAAGAAACAAGATGATGTTTTTGATCTTGTTGATCATGCCCGTTTCCTGACACAAGAAGATTCAAAAAGGTTAGAATTGAATGAGTTTTATAAAGAATCTAAATCAAAAAACCAAGCTGGACCATTTGCAACTGATGGAAATAAATTTTCAAGGAATTTAACATTGAAAGTTTCAATGATAACATTCGTCCTAGAGTTATAAACTCTAAATGCTTTTGACACTAACGAATATCCAAGGAAAAATCCATCATCAGATTTTGCTTCAAATTTTCCAAGGTGATCATTTGAGTTTAAATTCAAAACCGGACAACCAAAAGATTTAAGAAAATCTATGTTTGGTTTCCTGCCAAACATCAACTCATAAGGAGTTTTCTGTTTATCTTTCACCAATAAAGTATGATTTTGAATAAAACACGCAGTTGATATGGCTTCATCACGGAAAGTGATTAGAATCATAGCATCTGCTAACATTGCACGAGCAGCCTCAATCAAAGTTCTGTTCTTCCTTTCGACAACTCCATTTTGTTGTGGAGTTCTAGGAGCACTGAACAGATGAGTTATCTCTTTTCCTGCACAGAACATATCAACATTAGCGTTCTTAAATTCTGTTCCATTATCACTTTGAATGATTTTTACTTTTTGATCAAGTTGAACTTCTACTTTAATGATAAACTCTTAATAATTCAGTTGTTTCAGATTTAGCACGCAAAAAGAAAACCCAAGAAAATCTTGTATAGTCATCAATGATAACTAAACAATAAGATTTATTTCCGATACTTTGCATGTTTACTGGACCGAATAGATCCATGTGCAACATCTGTAGAGGCTTTGAATTTGAGTTTATCATCTTGGACTTATAAGACGCTCTGTGTTGCTTCCCTTTCAAACATGTTTTACAGAGATCTGATATAGCAAACTTCTTTGTTGGAATGCCTACTACATGATTTCCTGCTGCAAGTTTCTTCATGTTTTTATAGTTGGAATGCCCGAGACGTCTATGCCAAAGCTGGCTTTCATCATTTGAGGCGTGAGCAATTAGGCAAGTTGTTTCTGTTGAAGGATCAACTTGAGACATATCTAGCTTGTAGACATCTCGATCTCGAACAACTTTAACAACCACCCATTCCTTGCTAATTTGAAAACCTGGCTTTAAAATATAACAATAAGAGTCATCAAACAAAGCAGAATATGATTTATCACAAATTTGGGAAACGCTTACAAGATTAAAGTTCAATTGAGCACAGTAGTTGACTTTATCAAAGCTTATAACCCCATTAGATACCGTTCCTTCTCCAGTAATCTTTCCACCTGCATCTTCACCAAAAGCTACATGCGTACCATCTTTTGTCATAAAGTCTTGAAGCAAGGCATGATTGCCTGTCATATGTCGGCTACACCCACTATCAACATACCATGTGTTTATTGGCCTTTTTAGGCGTACCTGCATTTCAAAGACATTTAAGTTGAGTTATCAACCCAAGCCGAGATGGTCTTGGGCTTGCCATACTTATCAACAATGGTAAATTGCTTAAAAATGGAGTTTGTTCACGTCAGGTTTCTTTTGAAATTTTGGATTATCAAATCCTCTTTTGACAACTGTTTGATTATCTTTTCTTTGTTTTGACCTCAAAGCATTAAAACGATTTTCAAGATCATCATCAAGAAACTTTGAGCCATCAATTGAAACATTTTTAGAGAAGTTTTGCTTGTTAAATGTTCCATTGTTCATTCTCACATGTCGTAGAATAAAATTTCCTTGTTTATACTGCTGTGATCTCACAGTATAATAATCATCATAATCAGAATTGATTCTTCTGAGAGATCTCAAGCCTAAGGAAGGTTGTATTGATAAACCTTGAACACCATAATTTTGATTTCTTTGAAATCTTTGATTATCATATTCTTTCCTTGGCGAGTTCTTCCTAAAGTAACAATCCTCAGTATTATGATTTCGTTCATTACACAAGGCACAATATTTGTTGAAATAACAATCAGCAGTTGAATGATTTGTCATATCGCAAATGTGACAGATTTGTTAAAGTAACAATCAGATGTGTTATGATTATACATATCACATATGTCACAGTACCTTTTTGGATGTTTGAACAACATTTGATTAACCCTAGATGTGGAAGCCATATTTTATCCTTATTTAGATTTAGGGATAGTTAGGTTAATCTATTGTTTTTTATTTGTGAGTTTGTTTTATTGATTTTTAGGTTTTGGCTTCTGAACATTTTCACAATTCCTTGACTCCTTAGACACAAATCTTTTATTTACATCGAAAGACTTAGGACTTAAACCTGTTTCAGATCATAGTTAGATTTGATCTTTGGTTTAGATGTCGTTTCAGGTATTGTGTTCATGTCAAAAGGTCCTGTTGACACAAACTTCACTGGTTTAAATTGAATTGATTGATTGATTGGTTTAGACTTTTTAGCTTTAGCAGTTGTTTTTCTTCTTCTTTGATTTCTTATTATTGATGAAGTTTTGTTGCTTTGAGCTTGAATTGAATCTTGAGAAGATTCTTTTTCAAATTCTTTAAGTTTTTGATCAATTTGGTTTGATTCATAAGAACTTGAATCATCATAACAGGAAGTCTCTGATTTTAATTTCTCTTCTTTAGATTTCCCTTTCTTCTTGTCATTGATTTCAGTAACTTCTTCAACATATTGTTCAAGTTCACATTTTTCAATAACACATTTATTAGATCCTTTTAGTATAAACATCTTCTTGTTCTTTTGTCGAGGTTCATAGGATTTGACTTTTATCAGATGACCATTATTGATCTTTTCTGAGTCTTTCTCCTCGAATATTTCAATATTTATCTTTTCAATTTCACTTTCAATAATAGATTGCACTTGGCTTATAGTTTCTGTTCACATATGAATGCTTTTGAGTTCTATAAGCTATCATCACCATTTGCCAGTTTAGATCCATTTCTTCAACATCATCTGGATCCATCTCAAACAGATCCTGCAAGATCAAATCAACTTGTGTTAAATGGCTACCTTGGTATGCCTGAAAACTTGCAATAAGGCTGTAAAAGGAGATTTGGACTCTTCATCCTGTAAAAGGATTTTATGACATCTTAAACTTTGCTAGGTTTAACAGAGTTAGAGGATGGAGTCTCAGTTTGAGTTTCAGGCATTTGAAGTTTAGGAGGAGATTGTGGTTGAGTTGAGTAGACAGGTGCACTTGTGAAAAATCCTGCTCCCACAAACAAGTCACCCTCATCTTCTGGAGTACTTTCATCCTTTGCCAGAAAGGCATTCTCCACAGTATTTGCAGGAGAAGCAACATAGTTGTACTGAGAAGTGGATGCAGCTCTATCATTGTTCCTTAAGCTCTCATTAATTTCCACCGACTCAATCTTTGCAATTAGAAGATCAAGATCCATGGGAAACTTTTCAGTATGCTTTAACAGTGTCACTGTTTGTTTTGTAAAGCCCCGTTTCTGGAACACTTACAGTCGGATAATCATTGCACATCATACTTAAAAATACATAATGTTTATTTAAACAACGCAGCAGAATCATTTAACTAAAACCATTTCTTATATTAATAATCACTTTTGTAAAATAATACATCATTGTTAAGTTACAAAATATCATTCGTTGCATTACATCACAAAAACATTATCATAATATAAAATGGATGCCATCCAAAACTAGCCAAGTAGCTGCCCCCGTGCCATCCTCAGCAACTCTTACCTGCCAACTGGAAATACATAAATAGTCAGCGTTGCTGAGTGAGTTCTAGTTTTATAAAAATATTTATAATACTTTACATTCGTTTAAAACCGTTCTTTACTTTCATTTGCGATCATACATCATACGTACAAATAGATAATAATCATTATTATCTTCCATCATCATTCGTTATCATTCATTCATCATTGTACGTCATCGTTATCATTCGTTCTCATTCATTATCTTTCTTACCGTACATTTCGTACATTCGTCATCTTTCTTACTTACATTCCGGACCAATGCCATGTGCTATACCCCGAACATTGTGCACGAAGCTGGTTACTGGGCCTGAGGTCTATCAATAGACCCCGAACATTATGCACAAAGCTGACTTCAATACCTAGGGAAAGCAACAAGGGTCCCATACATATGGTCAATCACAAGATTTGACTCCTGTGTGCATCCTTCAGGGTTAGCTAAACCGCACACAGTTGAGCTAACACCCTTCACTGGGTGTGAACCTCCTTACATTTGCTTGCAAGACTTTTCATTCGTTCATTCTTACTTCATTTTATTCTTCCTTATGTTTCACTTTTCATCATCATTAATTTCCTTTTTTAATTACATAATACTTTACGTTCATTGATAATAACATACCACGCAAAGCCACAGAAATATACATAATAAGGAACTTAAAGAAAGCATGACATAAACATACATAACATCATTACACATCATCATACAGCATCATATAATCATCATACATCACCCCTTGGAACATCCCAAGTCATAGCCTAAAACTTTCCTTTTTCCCAAAATTTCAGAAATAATTCTAAGTCTTTAGGCGCATGGACACTATGCAGGCGCATAAATACTATGCAGGCGCATGAGTACTATGCAGGTGCATGAGTACTATGCAGGCGCATGGGAACTTAGGCGCATGGGCACTATTTGGACGCATGGCCAACACTTAGTTATCTGGGCAACATTTTAGGCACATGGGCACTATGCCAGCGCATGGGCCTGACTTAGGCGCATGGGCACTTAGGTGCATGGGCAGTTAGGCGCATGGAAACACTTAGGGGCTGTTTGATTTTGGCTGGCCCGGCTGACCCGGCTGATCGGCTGACTCGGTCAGCCGGTCAGCGTGTTTGATATGGCTATGTTGTGTTCTGACCGGGTCCGTGGGTTCTGACCCAGACCCTGAATTTAAACATGCTGACTAAACTGACCGAGAAAAGGGCGCTGCCCCTCTCATCACCGACGTCCACTCCGGCGACGCTACCTCTGATTACGAAGAAGCTAACTCCAAATCAAAGAAGTTCTACGACGACACTGACGCGGTGGAGGACTCGCCGTCGTCGGCGACGGAGAAAGGACGAGGAGACGTGTACAGATCTGAGAGAGAGGTTGAGATGGAGACGCTGATGAATGAGGAAGTTGATTAAAAATGGGGTTCTAGAACTCACCTTTGGCAACCTTTCGGATAGACTTCTTCAAACCCAAATGCACTATGAGTTCAAGCACCTAAAAAAGCCTACCAAAACACATAACCGAACGCAAATAAACACACATAAGCACAAACCCGAGGCTAGGATCAGCCAAGAACAACTTAAAACACATGAAATAAACCTCAAATCCCGAATTCTCCTTCTCCTTCTCTCTAAAACCAAAAATTCTCTGCAATCTCTCTCTAACAGGCGAGGAAAAGGTGATGTGCAGGGTGTTATGGAAGGCCATATCACCTTTTGTACAAAATATATTATTATTTTGTCCTTCTTACACTTTTAACCCCTCAACTTAGGTTTTATTGCATTTCTCCCTTTTTTCATCACTTTTATTCTTCATTTCTTTTCTTTTAAATTTTCGGGTGTTACATGTTTCCATGAAGATGGAAGAGAATTTAAAAGTCTATCATTTAGGTCTTTAAGATAATTCTTAATGCCTACAGTTGACATTTATGTTGTAAGTTGCACAAATTTATTCATCATTTAGTTTATTGTTTCTCCAAAAAGATGTTCAAACAGCTCAAGTTGCCTTTTCAGTTTCTGCCTTTTGAGATCTTAAATCTCTTTGCCCCCTTCACAGATGATTTTCAAGGCTTTGTACATAGTGTAGCCAGTTTGGTAACCCTCAAGCCTGGATAATACCTCCAAAGGTTAACCTTTATACATAAGAGAGTATGCTTTAATATCATTTTTTACTTTCTTCAGATCATCACCATGTATACTGTTAGGACCTGGTATTTGAACGAAATACCTAGTGATTAGCGTGTAAACCAGATCAAATAGTGCGGAATCCTATTTGATTGGCGATCCAATCAGTGAGAACACACGAAGAATCAATCAAGAATTGAATCTAACGTTAGAAGTCGATTAGGAATCGATCTAATGTGTTTTGTGAACTTGGAGAACGATTTGGGAGGCTTCTGGACGGCTAGGGTACGTCTGGAATCGTAATGGTATGAATGCTTTTGTTTTTCCACGAATTGGGTCTATTTATAGGTTAGTATTATTCAATCGTGCGACTGGACCATAAGTATGGTTCAGTCGTGCGATTGAACCATGCGGTTGATTCATCCGCACGACTGAGTGTTCTGTCGTGCGACTGAGACAATCTTATGTGTCAATCATACGACTGATCCAGTCTCCTGGTTCAGTCGTGCGATTGAGTCAATCGTATGAAGTTATTCATGCGTATGGTCCATTCGCATGGGCCATTCGCATGAGAACTTCATTAAGTTAAGTTTGAATGTTTTAATTAATATAACTTGATGTGTAACCATTCAAACAATCATAAACCCAATTAATCAACTCAATAACGACTCATTAATGAAATATTAGACATTACAAATCACAAACAATCCATATCATTTCATTAATCAATTCATGTTACATCATAGTCAGATAGACAAGATCTATTACATTACAAATCATGATCTAGGGACATACATGCATCAACAAACTCCCCCTTGGACCTAGATCTCTCTAATCTCTTGTCTTTTGCATAACCTCCTTGTACTTCTTGTACTTCTCCTCTTTGGTGACTCCTGCGTGAATCTCAAACGCAAAGCAGAGTCGTATAACGTTTTGGAACTGGAGGGCTTGTACAATATCTTGCGTGTCATAGAACAGTGGCCACTTGTATAATTTATAGACATCATTAGCCGACAAGTTGGTAAGCCACATCGGGTCGAATACCCTGATCGTATCCATTTGTCCCTCTTTGCTTAGGACTATGACCGCTTCAGCTGTTCTCCAATCATAGTACCACCACTTAAAGTGTGGAGTGAAGTCCTGTGGCATTTCCCTGAGTGGGATTCTCGACATTGTGCGCGGAGGACTCCACTTCAACACTATCTTGGGCTTGCCAGTAATGGCATCAACCTCAGACCTTCTGATATACCTAGTAGGCTGTTGGGGTCTGAAGTTAACCCATCTGGTGTGGTACTCCTTCTTAAGGGCAGCCTCGAACCAGCCTGACATCTTCCTCGGGTCAGCATACAAAAGCTTTAGCTTAGCCAGCTGGTTGAGCTCAAAACCTGGTAGAGTCTTCAGATCATGTGGGAATCTGAAGTACTCTATGCCCTGTTCTCTCTTAACTGCATAAGCATTAAGATCATCAAAATACGCCATGCTATAATCCTGCCGGACACCTTGTGGTGTTTCTTGACTCTGTAGAGCTTGGTGTAGGCATCTTTCTTTGGTGCAGCACGTTGGGCTCTAACTTCTTCAAAACATGCAGCCCACTCAGCCTTTCGAATGTCAACATCATCATTTGAGGCTTGGGCTGTTCCTTCTGCCTTCTCAGTTTCCTGCTCCATCTTGTTCAACACCTCAAAAGTATCACTGACGAGGGACTCACCCAGATTGGGGACCACATTACCCTCATTGTCAGCGTACTGAGGGTACTCCTTTGCGGTGATATCTTCGACCTCGACTTCATCAACATCGTTGAGCTCTTCATCACTAGTCAATCACATGTTGGAGCATCTTTAACTATTTCATCCGGATTGAGCTTGAAAATCTCTGCGAGTTGCTCGTTAGATAGGTCATGAATTATTTCCCCTTCTTCAGGGGTATAACTCACAGACCTTCTTACGATCCCTTGCAGATCAAGAATCATGGTTAGTTGAGTCTTGACCTGTTGAAGGGGAGCAACATCAAACTCATCTCTTTGATAATTTGGATCTGTTTGATTTAAACATTCAACACATAAATCATTAGTAAGTAATCAAACCAGAAATACATTAACTTAATATATAAACATTCAATACATTGTTTTTCAATACAGAATTCAAACACAAAAGTAAATAAATACATAAAACATCTAGTCTTACTTTTATCTCGAATCAAAGTCTCATCACTCGGAGGAGCAGAGGTGGTAGCTGATTGGTCCTGTCTGTTCTTCGATCTCCTCTCTTGACCTGAAGCAGAGGCCGATGCAGCCGCATCCCCTCCTTCTGCTTCATCATCATCTTCCTTCCCCTCTGTCCTATCTTCATCAGTTTCCTCCTCATCCTCAGTATCATCCTCTTCATCATCATCTTCATCTTCATCATCATCATCACCATCATCTCCATCCCCTTCCTTGATCTTTAAGGGCTCATCCTTTGATCCCTTGAGCCGCAGCATGATGGTCTTGTTGGTGGTCTCCAACTCCTCTATCCTTTTGGCTGATTGGGCATGCTGCTCCTGGAGTTGGGACATCTCTACACGCTGTGCATCCATCAGCTGAGCTTGCTGCTCTATAACACGAGCCTGCTCTGCCATCTGTTGAGATTGGGCAGCAGTCAGGTCGGTAAGCTGGCGTATCTGGGCAGCTTTCTCCTCGTCTGCAGCTAGTAAGCGCATCACCATCCGGTTGAGCGCTGACAGCTGTTCCTCTACCCCGATTGGAGGTAGAGGTGATCCATAAGAATGTGAGGTATGGGCTGACGGTCCTGCTTGGTGTGAGGTGGTGGTGGTGGTGGCTGTAGTGAAGATGGGTCGGTAAAATGGTGGAGGTGATGTGGGTGTAAATGGTATGGTGGTGGATGGGATATGTAAAGTGGTGGTAGGTATGGTGGTGGTTGTGGTAGCTGTGGTGGATGTGGTGGCTGTGGTGGTGGATGGTATAGCTGTGGAGGTGGTAGTGGTGGTTGTGGTGGTGGATGTAGAGGCTACAGTAGTAACGAAGGTCAACCGACGCTTCTTCTTCTTCAGACCATGGGGCTGAGCCATCCTCTTCCTCCTCGTCCCTGTGGAGGTGGATGCTCCCCCTACAACCTGCCTGCTGAACCCGGAGCATAACTCGGGTCAGTCTCAGTCTCTCTGGAGTCTCTCGGGTGTTCACCAACCACCCGTAGCCCATGTTCTGTGGGAACAACCTTGCTTCCCACAGTTCGCGTGAGGGGCTCCTCATCAGACTCCTCCTCCTCCTCAGCACCAAGAACAAACTCCTGATGAAATCCGGCTGTCTCAGCAACATCTCCAGCTGGGGCAGACACTGGGGGTATAACATCAGACACAGTGCCTCTCGGTGGAGCAGGCATATCGTCCCCAGCGTCTCCACTATCATCATCATCCGAGTCAATCTCTGGAAGTAGCAGCCTCTCATCATCAGAGTCACTGTCCTCATGACGCCATTTGCGTCTGCCTGGTGCCACATACCTCTCGTTGGCCAGGTGGCCAATCAATCTCTTAACTTGGGGCTTCACCTGCTTCCCCCTATAAACCCTCATCCGACCCAGAGTCGTATCATCCATGATCTCCAGTGCCACTGCATCATGACTCTCTTTGGGCAGATGTGGCAGCTTCTCGTTGAAGATGAGCTGTAAGAACCTGGGGTACATACAAAACCCCTCCTTTCCCTTTGCCTCCAAGTTCTCCACCAGATAGGAGAATATCATACTAGAAAAGCTGAAGGGGTGGTTCAGCACCAGTGCCACGTAGGCATTTTGGATCTGGTCTGAGAGGTCGTCGAACCCACCCCTCCTCGAAGCCACGCACTTAAGGATCACATGGGCTAAGTACTTGTACTGGGGGCACAGGTTGCTCTTGTTGAGCACACCTGAGTTTATGTCCCCAGCGTACTTTATCCTCAGAAAGCATCCTCTCACGGTCAGTGGATGTAATCTGGTAGGATGATCAGTATCATCTCCAAACTCTAGGACCCTCTGGATGTCAGCAGCAGTGATCTCGATATCATGACCCAGTATAGAGCTCCAAATGCTGTAGGGCTCACGAGAGCGGTCCACAGAGGCATTCTCCCAGAATGCCTGATGTAGTGATCTGTAGGGCATGCAAGGAGTGGAGATAGCCTTATGGATCCGGGACCGTCTAAGGAAGGCTATAATATCGGTGAACTCGGCCCCGTTCCTAGTAGTGTGATCCAAATGAGCACAGATGTTGTGCTTTGGATTTATGGACCATCTCTCCGCCATTATCCTGAAACACATGACATAGAACCATTAGTACATAATACATTAAAATTATGTTCTAAGTGTAATGTTGAAATTCATTCTGATTCATTCGTGCGAATGAATCATGCGACTGAAGTCAGTCGGCTGTCCTTTCATGCGACTGAGCTCATTCTGGTCAATGTGACATGCGATTGGGTTCAGTCTGCTGACTGAGTCTGCGAATGGTTCAGTCGGCCGACTGAGCTCAATCGCATGGTTCATTCGGGCGATTTACCCAATCGCAAGTTTCAATCGTGCGATTGGAGTTCATCCGGGCGACCAGTCGCCTGTCCTATAGTTCAGTCGCCAACCGTTCGAATCTTAACAAAACAAGTGTTTTAACATAGATAACCGGTTCAATAGACTCGCATTCTTGTTACTAACAACCTATTAACTTAATTTTAACGTTTTGCATAGTTTTGGTAGGTTATTAGGTCATTTATGTCTCGGTTCTTGTTTTACAGTCGAATAACCAAATTAGGGTTTAAATCCTTCAAGTTTTGGGAAGATGGAACTTCAAACTACCTGTATAATCAATACCGAGAGTCAGTGAATCAAGATCAAGAAGAAAACAAAGTCTAATGAAATTTTGGCAGAGTAACGGTAGGGTGTGCGACTTGAGAGCGATTGGGGTGTGATGAATGAAATGCGATCGACTGTGCCCTTTAAATACTGAAGCTGGATTCAATCGGCCGACTGGCCTCAGTCGCTCAGTTCATTCGGGCGACTAAGGCTCAATCGTGCGATTGGCCCAGTCAGTCGCATGCTGTTGACCGACTGAGGTTCAGTCGGTCGACTGACTCAGTCGTGCCTTTCATTCGCCTGTTCAGTTGACCGAATGAGTATCTCAGTCGGTCGACTGACTCATTCGCCCCCTTCCAATCGGTCGAATGGGCCATTCTGATAAGCCATTCGTGTGAAAGGCTCAATCTCATGTCCATTCGTGCGAATGGGAGTCATTCGCATGGTTGGTCCATTCTCATGGTCCAATCGTGCGAATGGGTCACACTTAGTTAATTTTCTGCCATTTTTACCAATTTACATTTAAACCCCTTTTAACTTTTGAAATTAACGTTATGAGCTTTTGATCATCTCAGACATGATCATTTTAACTTGAAAACTTTTGATCACCTCAGACGTGATCCTTTTAAACAATTTAGTCACCTCAACGTGACCCTTTTAAACACTTTGTCACCTCAGACGTGACTGTTTTAAACTTTTAAAACACATGTGGTCATCTCAGACATGACCCTTTTAGTGAGTTGATTCCTTACTGATTTTCCTGATGTAGTCCGACAAACTAACAAACTAAACTACTAACTAACTTAGAAATTTAAACTAAATACTCAAAACAAGACTTGTTTTTGGCTTTTTGTGAGAGATAAATCCTAAGATGGACATCTATGGGATTTGGTTCCGGAATAGACAGCTTCAACTTGGATTGACCACACCTGGACCAATTCAATTTTGGAATCATACAGGCAAGTCAAATCATTTGGGACTTGTTATCAAAATCTTTTGATGCTCAATTCTTGGTGTTCATCCAGAGTCATTAGCAACTTTAGGGAATCATACTGGAACTCTTAGATTTTCACATTGATTTGAACTTTCGAGAATTGCAGCCACAATGATTGTCAATATATTTGTCCACTTAAATCCATACACAGACTTTTGACACAGACTGGTGATTGTTTTAGGTTTAATTATTTCAACTAACATTTGTGGATCCCACACTTATATGGTAATCAACATTCCTCAGGAGCTTTTGAGCGGTCTACGGGTATTATTACAAGAAGAGACTATTCTTAGAGCTTTCAAAGAGAAGCCAGTCCTCAGGTCAGTGCCATCGCACAGCAGAGAGGCGGCAAACAACAATGAATTCTAGAATATCTAGGTTATGCTTATCCTCAGGTCAGTGCCATCGCACAGCAGAGAGGCACACAACCTATCTCCTTGTTAGAGCAGCTTATTTTATTTTGCACAAAATGCACCAACAACATAAGTCATTAGCTTTATAGCATTTGTCTTTCATTTTTTTCTGCTTTGCTCTAATTATGGTCATCCGCACACATTTGTGGCGTTTACATGCTCATTACCCCTTATTGGAATATTGTTGATTGTGTTAACCAGTGATAAGATGGAAGCCCACAGTCAGTTGAACAACTTAGTTTGATCTTGAGATCACCAGTCAGGTCTAATCATCTATTGTGTTGAATCTACCGACATATCATTTGTGGTCTAGCAACCTCTAGGTCTACTTTCTTTGTGTTACCTTAGGAGTTACCAGTTTTCTATCATCTTCCCTTTTATATTGCCTAGACTACACAGACTTATACTTTGAATTTTTGCATCTTTTCTAAACTTAAATTTTAAAGTCCCTCTTGATTTGTTCCTGTGTACTATCATTTTCCAAAGGTTTTGAATCGGTATCACAGATACGATCTACCTTATATCAGCTATCCACTCCTCTCCCTCGTTTTTTTTTTTTTTTAATGTTAACTTGCTGACATATTCTCCCCCTAAAATACTAAAATCATTATGGTTTAATTATTTTAGGATTTTAATAAACAGCAAAATAACATGAGTTTAAATTAAACAGACGACAATAAACAAATAAAATAAACTAAAAAGAAAAACTTTAACTAAACTACATCGGACTACACATTATCATCATCAGGAATAACCTCACTTTTCTTTTTAACGCCGTTGACCTCTAGCAAATATTGAAAACGTGGTTTATCAAAGGCTTTAGTATAGAGGTCAGCGCGTTAAAATCAGTATTAATTTTAACCACATCAATTAAGTTCTTTTCAAAACAGTCTCTTATGAAATGGTATTTAATACCGATGTGTTTGGTCTTAGGATGTTGGACCGATTTTTAGTTACTGCAATTGCAGCAGAGTTATCAACAAAAATAGGAGTAGAAGAAAACTTTAAACCGTAATCCCGCATTTGCTGTTGAATCCAGATGATTTGTGAACAGCAACTTGCAGCAGCAACATACTCAGCTTCACAGGTTGACAATGCAACCGATGTCTGCTTTTTACACTGCCAGGTAACTAATCTTCTCCCAAAGAATTGACACCCTGCTGATGTAGACTTGTAGTTCATCTTGCAGCCCCCGTAATCCGAGTCACTATACGCGGTAAGCTCAAAGTCATCATCATGAGGATACCACAAACCCAAGTGTGGGTGTACCCTTCAGATAACGAAAGATCCTCTTGACCCCAATCAGATGGTTGACCTAGGTTTAGCCTGATATCTAGAACATAAACATGTAGCATACATGATATCAGGTCTTGAGGCAGGGAGATACATGAGGGATCCAATCATTCCTCGGTACATCGTGGCATCTACAAGATCTCCATTTTCATCAGGTGCTATGTGGTGATTCGTAGCAAGTGGGGTCCCAGCAGCAGAGGCATTCTCCATGTCGAAGCGACTGAGAATGTCTCCTACATACTTGGTCTGATGTAGAAAGATCCCATTTGTAGTCTGATTCACCTGTAACCCGAGAAAGAACTTCATCTCCCCCATAGCACTCATCTCAAACTCTTTTGTAAGGATTCCTGAAGTCTGATGCAACCCAAACAGCCTAAGTGTCTCATCAACATGCACTAAGTACTGAAGTGAAGAATGCTTCGGAAGTTTTACACAAGCATTAGAAAATACTGTAAGTGTAAAATCTTCCGAAGCCAAGACCAATATCTTCCGAAGCCAAATATGAAGTCTTCCGAAGCTTCAGAGACAAAGTCTTCCGAAGCTTCACCTATGAAGACAGATTTCTTCCGAAGACTTTTAGTACACATGCTTTATCTGATGTACTGTTCCATAAAGCACCTTTTCCGCTGCATCTCTGTAAAGTCACCACTTACATGAGTTGTGAAAGGGCCTGCTTTTGGTAACTGTACATTGAGTTCTTGAGTCTTCCTCTTTCCACTTTATGTATTTATCCTTTTTTATTGTATAAGGATGTGAGCTATGGCATGTCATAGTCACAAGGTCAAAAGGCAGATATGCCTGATCCTACATTGATTTTGTTATGTCTAGTCAATTGTATCCAGCTGGCTTTCAAGTACGTATATCCCCTGTAGATAAGTATTTCAAGTTCTTGTATCTTTTCTTTATGCTTTGTAACACTTGAGAACTTGAAAAGCAATATACTGCCTCCTGAACCCATATCTCTTGTTCTGTCTCTGCTTTACTTGTGTTCTTTGTATCACCTTTGGTTACCCAGTTCACTGTTTGATTAGGCTTAGTTAATCCTCATTGTGTTGTTGTGTTGTAATTGTGCTTAAGCCCTTAAACGGTCTGCATCTTTTTCATAACTGCTTCAAACTCTTTGCATAAACTCTTCGTTCTTTGACCGAAGATTATGTCATCAACATAGATCTGTACGAGCAGTAGGTCGCCATCTTTTTCTTTAATAAACAGTGTGCAGTCAATGACTCCCTGCGAAATCATGTTTCACAAGATGAGTCGAGAGTTCTCATACCAAGCTCTTGGAGCTTGATGCAGCCGTATAAGCCTTGTCGAGCTTGTAAACTCTATCCCATGATAAGGATCTTCAAATCCCTCGGGTTGACTGACATAGACTGTTTCTCTGATTTCCCATGAAGGAATGCACTCTTCACATCTCATTGGTAGACTTTAATCTCATGTACGATGCATAGGCAAGGAAGATACGAATGGCTTCCATCCTTGCCACGGATGCAAACACCTCATTGTAGTCAAACCCCTCGACTTGGCGAAAACCCTGAACTACCAATCGAGCTTTGTTCCTGATAATGACCCCTTGGTCATCCTTCTTGCATTTCAGGACCCATTTGGTGCCAATGACTTTAGCACCTTTAGGTCTATCAACCAGAGTCCATACACCTAACTTTTTGAACTGCAGAAGTTCTTCTTGCATGGCACTCACCCACGCCTCATCATTTAGTGCATCACTAACATATTTTGGCTCAAACTGCGAGACAAAACACCGATAAGCACCATCATGAATATAACCTTCTCCATAACCGAGGCATAATCAGCTGAGTATAGCTGATTTCGGGTTTGTACACCTGCTCTGACATCCCAATGACATTGTCAAAGGGATGATAGACGTGTAGTCGTGATCCTGGAGTAGTGGGAACAGCTACCTCAGAGCCAAGATTATGAACATTTGGTTCTGCATCTGAGGTAGTTGGAGTTTGAGGTTCTGAAGTCGAAGGTGCATCACTGGTAGATGCTTGAGGACTTTCAGGAACTGGAACCTGTTCCTCCTGACTGTTTTGGTCATCTGCTTCAGCTTCATCTTCAGAGGAGGAGTCACTGTCATTGACTACTCCCCCTGACTGAGTAGATGATTCTCCCTGTGAGCTAGATGGTGTATTCAGGATATCATACATCATCCTAGTAGCTAACTCATCATTCGAGGGAGAGAGAGGGATGTTGAAGGACTAGAAGAATCCATCATAGTCGAAAATAAGCGGGTCCTTTGCCAGTAGGTGGTGTGGTATATCGCTGAACGTCAACATTACACCACACTTCTACAAGACCAGTTGAGTTGTTGTAAACTCTTGGTCTTGTTTGGTATGTTGTATCCTAGAAAGATTCCTTCATCCACCTTCTCGCTGAATTTGCCTTCTTGTGTTTCTTCAGAAGTGTGCACGGCGTGCCAAAAGGTTCAAGATACTCCAAATTCGGTTTGCGTCTTTGTAGTAGCTCGTAACATGTCTTTCCGTGGCGCTTGACTATCAGGACTCGATTCAGTGTATAACATGCATTCGCCACTGCCTCATTCCAGAATTGGATAGGCAGTTTCGAGTCTGCCAGCATAGTCCGTGCTGTCTCTATCAAGCTTCTGTTCTTTCTCTCAGCAACGCCATTCATCTGAGGCGTGTAGGCAGAAGTGAATTGATGCACAATTCCCTTTTCCTTGCAGTATGCGTCCATCCACTGGTTCTTGAATTCTGTCCCGTTGTCTGAGCGTACTTGTCTAACCTTCAGCTTGTAGAGAGATTCCAGTGTGGTTACTAACTCCTTGAATGACTCAAATGTTTCTGATTTGGATTTCAGAAACATTACCCAAGTGAACCTTGAGCAGTCATCAGTGACCACAAAACAGTACAAGTCGCCTGCAATGCTCTTTGTACTGACTGGACCAAACAGATCCATGTGAAGAAGTTCAAGAGGAAGTTCTATTGAATGAACTTTCTTTTCCTTATGAGACTTCTTCGTCTGTTTGCCTTTCTTGCAAGCTACACAAAAGTCAGGAAGCTGAAAGTTCTTGACATTAACTCCTCTCACCAAATCCTTCTGAATCAAATGATTCATCTTCCTTTGACTAATGTGTCCCATTCTCCTATGCCAGGAGATGGAATCCTTCTCAGTAGCTTTAGATAGAAAGCACTGAACCTCATGATCCATGTAGCAGCTGTTGACAGATCCAAGACATAAAGGTCTTTATATCTTGAAGCAGTCATCAGAACTTGGTCCTCTGGGATCACGTAGTCTTTCTTCAGTACGTAACACTTCTTGTTGTCGAAGATTACCTTAAATCCTTTATCACAGATTTGGGAAACAGAAAGTAAGTTATTTTGAAGTTGTTGAACATAGTTCACCTTATAAAACTTAACTTTCTGATTTCCCACTTCTCCCTGAGCTGTGATATAGCCTCCCTTGTTTCCAGCAAAGGAAACATGCCCTCCTTTTATTTGCTTGACGTTTGATAAAAGGGCCCTATTTCCTGTCATGTGCCTGGATGCTCCGCTGTCTACAATCCACGTGTTAGTCTCAGCACTGTATCGAACACCCTGCACATACAACTAAAAGAATTTTAGGTTAGGAACCCAAGCCTTTACTGGATTGGGTTTCCCAAAGGCATCACACATCATAAACTCCACCCATTGACCCTTAGAGGGGGAGGGTAGCTCAGGTTCCTTCTTGTCATCAGTATCAGACACGCAGGATGACTTCTCTTTCCATAAGCCAGATATGTGCAAGGCCTGTTTATGATAAACAGTCGACTGGCTTACAGGTTGAACTTTAGTTCACTAGTTCTTCTAGGTGGAGTCAGAGAGCTCCTCTTAGAAGACCTAGGCTTAGAGTCCTGAAGTTCAATCTTCTTCCTAGGTGTCTGATAGAAAGGACAATAGGAAGCAATGTGTCCACATTCTCCACAGTTGTAGCACGACCTGCTATCAACTTTATGAGTAAACTTTCTTTGTGGAGAAGTGTGTGACACTCTAGTAACATCAATGACTTTAGGTTTTGACTCTGGTTCTTTTGATGTTTTCTCTGGTTTAACAAAGTTAACTGATTTAACCTGTTTAACATCTTTCTCCTTTTGGTTAACTGGTTTTTGACTTGAAGCATGTGAAAGATTAACATTAGAAGTCTTTTTAGGTTCTGATTTGACTCTGTTGACCCTGACTTTAAGTTAACTTTTTCAAATTCCTTTTCCAGATTAACACAAGGCAATTTACCCTTTGCCTTTGAAGTGGCCTCCTTTTGTTTGTGTTTAGATTCAATAGATGAACATGAGGTATCTGGATCACTTACAAGAGGAGTAGACACACGTGATCCTTGATGGGGTTATTATTTACTGGTCTAGTCTTAGTGTTCATCAAGGTCTCAGGTGGTGGTGGAACCACTTTGTAGCCCAATCCCTCCCCGTTATTCCTTTCTCTCACTAAGTGTTGAACTATGTGTGAAGAACTAGTCCAACTATGCAGTTTCTATTTTAATGAGTTTACTTCTACTTCTAGAACTGCCTTTTGCTTCTTAGTGTCTTCTAGGGAGTTTAGATAGTACCTAATGTCATTAGCTTGGTTAAAGGCAACTACTTCGGTTTCCCTAAGCTGTTTAGTAAAAGGTCTATCTTTTCTTTATAACTATGCTCATTTTGTTTTAATACTCTATTAGCCTCAGTGCACAGTTGCAAGTCTTTTACTAAGTTATCATTATGATCTAATAACCTAGAAAATTTTTCATCTATGCTATTCCTAAAAGTATCACAAGCAGAACAAGCATGATTATCAAACATTTGGTCAGTAGTACTTACCTGAGTTGGTTCAGAAGAGTTAGCCATCAACGCAGCATCAGATGTCTCTGGTTCTGGTGATTCTGTCTTTTCTGTCTTTGACGTGGAAGTCTCCTCTTTAGGCTTGTAACTGACCTCGGCTGCAGTTGCTTCTTCACTATGTGACATGCTATCTCAACTGCTAGATCACCTTCACTCGCAGAATCATCATCAATATCTTCTACACTTGCAATGTTTGATTCCCCTGGTGAGACAAACCTAAAGCTCCAATCCTGTCCTTCATCATCATGAGCAGTCAAGGCTTTTGGATCCTTGCTTGATGAAGTAGAACTGGAAGCTTGCTTGTCTTGGCGAGTAAAGGACGAGAATGGGTTCCCGTTACCCGTCTTCTTTGGCTTGACACATTCTCTCTTGAAGTGCCCCTTCTCTCCACAGTTGAAGCAGGTCACTTTGCTCTTGTCAAAGCCAAATGTGGTATCCTTAGTAGCTACCAAGTTCTGTCCGGTCTTTTAACAAACTTCTTTGCCCTCCGGACAGCACTAGCTAAGGCCCACATTATGTCCATCCTCTCAAGCTCCATTTCGTCCACCTGCTCGTAGTCCTCGTCTGCCAGATGGCAGTTTCCAATCTTCCCGGCAACAAGTCCATCATATGAATGAACCACTGCAGCCAAAAGATCCATATGCTCTCGAGCTACTTCCACAGCACATTACCGAGGTTCTCGGTCTTCAGTTTAGTAGCACTTGCTTCAATCCAATGTAGTGGGTACAAGAAGACCCTGACGTGTCTGATCCTGAAGGAGAAGCATGTGAAGGACCCGACGAGCTAGACACAAATGCAGTCTGGAGAGGTGCTCCAGATGTCTTAGCTTGAGGCGTGGCGTTGTACAAAGCTGGATTTTGTGTGTACGAAGACTTCTGAGCGCTGTACTTCATCCTTAGTGCTTCTTCTCGCAACTTAAGAATGAAGTCATTAATATCCAGCTTTGCAAGCATTCCATTCTGTCTCAGGTTAGACACGAATGAAGCCCACTTATCAGGCAATCCGTCTGCAAAGTTACTAACTTTCTCTTCCATGGTCGTTTCCACCCATGTGTATGCAGTTCGCTCATCAAATGGTAGAATCTATCTATGACGTCGTCTAAACTCTCGTTACCAATCGATGAGAAGTTATCGAATTCCTTCTTTAACTCCTTGGCCTTGATTGCCTTCAACGAAGCATTCCCATCATACCTCTTCTCTCTAGCTCATCCCATAGTTTCTTGGACTGCTTATTCTCTGAGTACTGGTGGAATATGTCTTTGGGGATAGACTGTGTAATCAATGCATAAACCTTTTCTCTGCATTGTACTTAACTTTCTGCGCGTCCGTCATCCCACCTAACGTTAGCTTAACTCCATCAGCTCCCACCGGTGTACTATATCCAATCTCGATGGCTTCCCACAGATTCGGATCCACTCCATTGAGGTAGATCTCAAAACGTTGTTTCCAGTGGGGAAACTCATCTAACGTCAAGAGCTTTGGTGGTTTATTATGATTACCCACCTCACTCTCAAGCAACAGCAGGTTCTGTATCCTAGAGTCCTTCCCAGCAGTAAAGGCTGACATCTGATCTTCCATGGCGAATAACTTTAAGTCTAATCAAACAAACTTTCACTGATGCGACTGAAGGATGCGAATGGTCTAGTCGTGCGTATGAACTCTGCGACTGGTTCAATCGTGCGGCTGAACTGGGCGATTGGTTCAGTCGTGCGAATGAATCTGGTGCGTATGAGCTATGCGAACGAACGGTTCAGTCGGCCGAATGAAGGTGTGACTAGGTCCAATCGTGCGAATGGGCAATGCGAATGGAGTCCAGTCGTGCGAATGGGTCACTCGTGCGACTGAAGCTGCTGTTTTGCGAAATTTTCTAGGTTTGACGTGTTTCAGCCGTAAAAATTCGAAATTTCACAAGTTCTAATCGCCTAAGTCCGTAGAAACCAAACTTTGATGAGCAGGGAACGTCCAAGATCACTTTTGACACAAAGATTGCGTTTTTGGTGCAAAAACACAAACTTTTATGCAATCTTGATTGAATCACACGTAATCAAGAGCCAAAGCTCTGATACCACTTGTTAGGACCTGGTATTTGAACAAAATACCTAGTGATTAGCGTGTAAACCAGATCAAATAGTGCGGAATCCTATTTGATTGGCGATCCAATAAGGGAGAACACACAAAGAATCAATCAAGAATTGAATCTAACGTTAGAAGTCGATTAGGAATCGATCTAATGTGTTCTGTGAACTTGGAGAACGATTTGGGAGGCTTCTGGACGGCTAGGGTACGTCTGGAATCGTAATGGTATGAATGCTTTTGTTTTTCCACGAATTGGGTCTATTTATAAGTTAGTATTATTCAATCGTGCGACTGGACCATAAGTATGGTTCAGACGTGTGATTGAACCATGCGGTTGATTCATCCGCACGACTGAGTGTTCAGTCGTGCGACTGAGACAATCTTATGTGTCAATCATACGACTGATCCAGTCTCCTAGTTCAGTCGTGCGATTGAGTCAATTGTATGAAGTTATTCATGCGTATGGTCCATTCGCATGGGCCATTCGCATGAGAACTTCATTAAGTTAAGTTTGAATGTTTTAATTAATATAACTTGATGTGTAACCATTCAAACAATCATAAACCCAATTAATCAACTCAATAACGACTCATTAATGAAATATTAGACATTACAAATCACAAACAATCCATATCATTTCATTAATCAATTCATATTACATCATAGTCAGACAGACAAGATCTATTACATTACAAATCATGATCTAGGGACATACATGCATCAACATAGACCATCTTCTGGATAAGGTTCTTGTGAATCTTTGTTGTACACAAAACCTCTATCAAGACCATCAGATGTAACAGGAATATGTGGTCATTTCTCTATTGATTTCTAAATATCAGTATCAATAAAGTTTAGATGGTGTTTCAATCTGAGAGACCAGTTCTTGAAGTCAGCTCTATTCTTCAACTTAGGAACTCTGTACTCAGAATCTTCAGACTTAACTATATTTAAGATTTGAGTTTAAGAAAATAGATTATTTTTGTTGTGTATAAAGTTTAAATTGAAACAAAGAAATGTCAATATTTTTTGGATTTTAGTTTTTGAAAATTTTCTAAGTGTTGAATGAAAAGTCTGAATTCTGATGCGCCTAAATAGTTATGAAACACCCACTTTGACTTAGAAACGCCTAAGGGAATGCCTTAGTAGAATTCTGAAACTCCCAGATGAAGATGCGCCTGAACAGTGGAGAAACGCCCAAACAGTTGAAAAACGCCCAAATAGTTGTGAAGCGTCCCAACAATTGTCGAGCGCCCAAAAAGTTGTCAAGCGCCTGGGTTTCTTAGTTTCTGAAAACGTCCAAACAGTGCTAAAACGTCCACACAGTGTCAAAACGTCCAACTCTGAAATGCCTAAACAGTGTTTATGCGCCTAAACACTTAGGTCAATTTTAGATGATTTTAACACTCCAAGCACCTAATTCATCATCTTCATAACAACCTGATCTTATCAAATTCTTTAAAACTTGATTAATGGATCTGAAAACTTACAATCAAGTAGTCTGATAATCAATCCTCAATCATCAATTTTCTCAATTAACAACAATAAATCTGAATTTCTGTTTGAATTTGAGTTTGAATATGAAGTACAGTTTCGCACACAAATATGATGAAAATTCATATCTGAATGTGTGAAATCACTCAATTATGATTCAATTCATGTTTCTAATGATGAAACACAACTGAAATTAACAATTAATTGAACAATTGCTATCAAACACAGATTCAAGTGATTCATAGGGGCTCAAAATTCGATTTTAAGCTCCAAATCATTGAACCGAAGGCTCTGATACCATTTGATAGGTTCAAATGGATTGATCTGTGTTGATGTTATGATGCAATTATCAATTATATGAACAAAGTAATCAACAAATACAAATATAACAAAAATTCATAGAAGTTTTATTGATAGTTTGCAAATGGATACAATGTACAATTGAGAGTTCTAACAGTATTCTTCAAAAGTCTACCTGCACAAAAATACATAATATTCTATTTATACTAAACAAAGAAACTAAGAAACATATATTTACAAATAAGTTCCTATACTATGACAAAAACAAAATATAAAGACTAAATGCTAATATTCAAGAGCTCCAACAATCTGATTAATTTGATTACTTCAATAATTCATATTTTAAATCAGATGTAGTGTACATTACATACTATAACTAGAAATTAAATCTGGTTGCTTAGAACTTATAATAATATTATACCGAACCCATAAGTTTGAATGTGGTACATCAAAAAATGATAAAAAGGTTAAACAAGATAATTTGCATCAAAAAAAGCTAGAAAAATAAGTTTAATGTAAAAATTTTATATTAATTCATGCACTATGAATAACTTAAAAAAAAAATTTTACTCCGCCAATTGTAAATTTATTAGTTTATTATTGCCGGCACCAAGGTCGGATAGAAGACAAAGGTTTATATCTCGTATTTTTTGTTCGCTTTGAGCCTACGAAAATGTTAAGCCGTCATTGACTACAAATAGATTACAAAACTTTTATGTTAATAAAATATCTAAATTTATTGTTTTATATGGTTTAACTTTCAAATTGTCGTCTAAGAATATGTAATAGACCCGCATAGTTTTACTGAATGAAAAAGGGTATTAAAAAAAGAAAACAAAAAGAAAAAAGAAAAAAACCTTAAGCTTCACTCCTCTAACCATCAATCCCTACACCCACTCTTCAATATGGACACTAGCTTCTCTTTCAAGGGTGCATCCAAAATCATTGCCACCCTTCTATACATATATGTAATAATTCTATATCCCACATATTTTTTTGGCACTAGCTGATGGTTATAAATGATAATAATAAAAGTGCCACATAATTACCTTCTAGACTTCTATCATTTCGCTAGAACCACTTTTATGAAGATGTATAGCCGAATAACCGATCATTAATATGTCCATTTGTAGAAAACTTATGATGAAAATGGTATTGGTTACAAGTTATAATTTTGCTCTAATCTTTTCCAGACTACTTATGTTGGTCAAGAGAAATTTAAATTGAATATTAAACTTTGTATATGATAGATAAATTAAATGAAATTAATTAGTTGTTTTGTTTATAAAAAGTATTAAGTAGACAAAAATCACTTAATTTTATTTTAGATATACAATAACATATAGTGAAATGTTAATTTTGCCCTATGATTTTAAAAATACGCAATTAATACAGTTTAGTAGTATGGGTGAAACAGAAAACTTCATTATTAATTTTGGAACCGATGAAGATATTCTTTTCAGGACAAACTGACATTATAAGAGATTCTCCAACAAGAGGCTTCAAAACCTTCTCCACATAAGCACTTGTCCACCCGGTCTAAGCATCGCCCCTTTCACACTTAAATCGAGCCCCAAAAACGCCCCAAAACACACCCCCTCTCTCTCTTCCCTTCCCTTATAAATCAAGTTCTTGAGCGTTTTTTTAATAGGAATGTCTGTTATGTCCTTTCTTATTCACATCATCTCTTCTGTTTTTAAAGACATTTTAAAAAATACTATTGTGATGTTCTTTGTTTTAAGAGTGAAGAATTGGTTCAAGAACGAGTTACGGAGATTCTACCGTTGCAAAACACGTTTTCTTTATCTTTATTTAATAAGTGTGGGTTGATGAGAATGATAATTGACCATCATTCGTATTGGAGTGGGCAGTTACTGATGTTACACTCTCATTTAACCACATGAATACTCAATGCCATACTTTTTTGGAACTACTTTCCAAATCCACGCGGTATTTATAGCTTTACTAAATATATTTACTTTCAAATGATTAAACATGAAACATTGAAGATTTACATAGCTTTAACTAAGACTGATATGTTATTTTCTGATTGGATGATGTATGACCAATCTTGCTGCCGACACTTTACATGAATTACATGAAATTCTCGACTGCACCTCGTAAAATTTTTTAATCTCCCTCTTAATTTTTAAATGTTATTTTCTTAAGATTTAAACCAAATATTAGACATAGTCCAAACTAAATTATAAACCCAATATTTGACATATAACCAATTAACAAAATTCCAATTCTGATCACCACGCCGCCACGTTTGGCTGACGCTTTTCCGATCACCACGTCCAGCTTCTGCACCGAGGTCAGATTATCGAGTATATAAAAGTTTTAATGTTTCATATAATTACTTTTGTTGTTTAGATGATTATTTGATTAGGGATTAGAAAGTATGGAGTAGGACTTCAAATCTTTAATTTTAATATATGATTTATCAACTTTAGAATAGGAAGTTTTTATTATGATTATGACCCGACCTGGACCGAGCAAATCTATACTAATAAATCAAAATGTTTATAAGTCACATGTAATGTTTTCACATTATCCACCTAGACTATACCTACGATTTGTACATGTGTCGTTACTATAATAAAAACTAATCATATAATATAACACATTAAATGTTAATGATTCTGTATATATACTTTTTAAATTATAGGCAAATTGGATTTAATAATCCAAACTATTACCTATTGGCCGATAATAATCCATACTATCAATTTGGCCGCTAACACTCCCAACTTTCACTTTCATTACCAACAACAATCCCAATGACAAAAGTTTTAAATTTTTACGCTCGATTTGGACTTGATTCGGTTCGCAACAATAATTATGAATGAAATAAAAGAACATACAAGCTAAAATTAGACTAAAATAGATACAAATCGAGCGTAAAAAATTAAAAATTATGTCACTGGGATTATTGTTGGTAATAAAAGTCAAAGTTGGGAGTGTTAACGGCTAAATTGATAGTATGGATTATTATCGGCCAATAGGTAATAGTTTGGATTATTAAAATCCAATTTGCCTAAATTATAAAACAAATTTTGTGATATATTAAAAACATGTTTCTTTTTTATTATTAAAAATAAATTTTTTTAAACCAAAAGGTTATGAAATATGATGGTTTTTATTAATACAAAGAATTTTTAAAAATAAAATTGTTAAAAAAAGTACTTTGAAAACAAAATATGAAGTATTAGAAAACAATTTTTTTAAGTAAATATTCTTTAAAGATGGAAGTTTGTAAAATTATTGCTTTTGTTTTATAACCTAAAGTAGTTAATTGTAAGTAATTTCAATCATAATTTTATCTCAAAAACTATTTTATAGTTTCTTAATATTAATAAATAACTACTAATTTAATATTTATATACAATCTGTGTATACATGGGGTTTTAAGCTAGTTAATTTATTATGTAACGATACCCATACGTCCCCTATTAAATTTCCATCCCCCATATGATAATTGTCATGTTCTGCCACCAACTAGTGACTTAATTTAAAACTTGGGTCCTTCTCGTTCAATTGTAATCATTAGGGTAGTGTTCGGTATGCAGTAATGAAGGGCAAAATAGAACGAACCATTAAGGGTGAATGAAAAAATATATGTTTGGTTGGTGAAGTTAATAGAATAAGCCATTAAAAGTTTGATTTCATTCCCTCAAATTCATTCCATTCACACCTTTTTTTCATTTCATTCATTCTTTCATCCTTAATCACCAACACCACCACCCACCGACACCGCCGCCGCTACCCACCACTGCCACCGCCACCACCCACCACCACCGCTACTAACCACCGGCCACCGCCACTATCACTGCCACTAACCACCGCCGTCACCAACCACCACCACCACCGGAAACCACTACTGGCCACCACCACCACCGGAAACCACTACTGGCCACCACCACCATTGGTTATCACTATTATAACCATTTTTGTCAACCACCGCCACGACCGCCGCCCGCCGCCTATCATGATCGCTCACCACCACCGGCCACCACCATCACTACCAACCACTGGTCGCCGCCGCCAACCATCGTTACAGGCAACCACCACCACCGCCACCATTGGTCGTGACTAAGGGCACTATATGACGGAATTCTAGAGCTAAGGGCACTATATATACCGTTCCGTAAAAAAGAGCATTTATGACGGAATTTTGTGATGAGGCTAATCTTGCGATGAACTTGTGATGCTACTGTAATCGGACAATCATTCTTCTA